>OZ023214.1:52335658-52513158 GCA_963995525.1 Escarpia spicata | reverse complement strand
GTTGAATGTGGGGCGAAGGGTGGACATCTCGGTGATGTGGTCGAATGTGGGGTGGATTAGAGTGGACATCTCAGTGATGTGGTTGAATGTGGGGTGAAGGGTGGACATCTCGGTGGTGTGGTCGACTGTGGGATGAAGGGTGGTCATCACTGTAAAGTGTGTTGTCTTGTCAAGCGTCAGTCTTTCATTTGTGGGTCGAAGGAAGACAACAACGAGTCTCCATCCGTGACACTGGCCTCCTCCATATATCTTCACGATGCGTTGGATATGATGAATGAACGAGAGCACGGAGATGTCTGTGGTTGGCTTGACGAAATCGTTGACCGGCCGTGTGACAGGGCTCTAGACGAGACATCTCGGGCCATGATACGTTCATGTCCGCCACAGTCAACTGTCGTTGTTGCTCATTCGCCAAATATTAATCGTCTCGATCGTACTAATAAAATCGTTGTATGTGCGCAAGAGTCACTTTCTCTACGTGTGGTAGTTGTTTGTCTTCGATCTTGCTTTGCGTCTTGCCACGAGCTGTGTGTTCAAGACACCTGCTGCCAACAAACTATCAAAGAGAAACGAGCGAGAATTAAAGAGCTCACAGTACAATGACGTGTCCTGTTGCAGTAGACAAGCCGTAGCTAGGTTTGGACAAGGGTGCGTTCACATTTTCACAAATGTGGCGCCACAAGTTATTTATATTCACAATACAGAGGGTGGCACACTAACTATGTCACAAAGCAGTACTTACCTGCATATTCAATTATGTCATAAAATAACACAAAGGTAAAACAGTTCGCAACTCACTAATTGTGTAGTGCACTGCCAACAGTAACTGTTATGCACAAATCAATTTACACTCGTTGCTTAGCTGTATTGATTCATAATTCACAGGTAGAATAACTTGTAATAAACAATAACACCAACTGCCCATATTTATGTATTTTAATAGGTATAGTAGTGATTACTAGGCGGGAGGGGCGGGTGCGATATGTCAGCGGGTATTCGCACATAAGTATTTCTTTATAACAAAAACATAAGGCAACATTTTTAAAGTGACAGCTGTATGCGGGAATGTTTTATTTATGAGATGCCATGCAGCAATAGTAATGCAATTCACGTAAAGCCCCACTTAGAGTATTGACTTCTGCAAGTTCTCCAACTGAGTTGGCAAACTTTTTGCTGATTCCCAGTCACACTGTGGACTAACCAGACGTTACGATCCTGGCGTCAACTGCGTACACCACGTACAAACCCATGTCGCTCCTATCGGATTTATATGTCACTACAATAGACGAGTTTACTGACGACTCGCGGCGAAGCAGCGCGCATACTGGCGGCAGAGACAAACATGCGCAAGATAGTAGCGGTTACGTGGCTTCTGACATGTATGTCATGGTTCCAATGGTCATTACCGGTGAGGTGCCCCTATCTACTGCGAGACAACTGCCACCATCGCGGGCGCCCTTCACCTGCCCGTCGTTTAAGACGTATTACAGGCGCCGAGGCAGCTGGAAGCGACATGTCGCCTGCGGATGTTGTGGCAGCCTGAAGAGGACGGCCGACGAAGCCAAGTTGGATATGCCGGTAGTGAGTCATGGTTTATTTTGTGTTACTATATACTTCCACCTAAAATGGCCTCCCCGTGTCTATACTACCTCTGAAATGGTATTTCCGTATCTACACTTACACGATATTCTGTCACGTTTTACTTCCAAAATTATAGCCCTCTTCGTGGTCCTTCATATCAACATCCGGCAACGTCTTAACTTACTATATGGTCGCGTCCACGGGTAATATTGTTCGACAATTTATGTCCATTCAACTTGTTACCTTACTTCCTGTCACGTAACTTATTATTGTTTTATACCTGTCGTTATACCACCGTACTCTAGCAACGGTGTATTAATCCCACGCAATCTTTAATATTATTGAAATATTCTGGCAGAACTATATTGAAGGCCCGCTACCACCAAAGCGGCAACGAATGATCTCTGTGTTGACAGAGACGATTAATGATAGTATGTAGCACCGTTGAACTCTCAAGACAACAATGCCTCAGTTGCGAGATAAACGATCTTAGGCAATTTCATCAGAATTGTATGTTACCTGATGACATTCTAATTTACATGCACTTTACGGGGCTGGGGCGGCCATTAATTCAACTGCTGTGATGAAAGACTGGTTGACTGTTTTACTAGAGGCAAGCTTTAAACTATCCGACATGACATCCGAACACTTGTGTACTATCAAGACTAGCTTGCAAGACTCTGTTTCGAAACAGTGGCGAAATACTATGAAGTAAACAGTGCTGGCAGTAATGGAGGGTGACCTGTAAATAATGTTTGTCTTCATTTTTCCCTAATGAAACGTACAGACCTTATATTGTGTAATGGTTATAGTATAAGTACTATGCATTGTAGGACATTGATACATGAACTTAGTTATAAATATAGGCGTTACGGGGACTTTAGTCAATATCTAACTGTAAACACCCCTGGTAGTTATGTGCTGAACTATTAAACGAGGTCAATGACGTCACATAGACAAGTGTACTGGATTAGATAAGTGTACTGGACTAGCCAAGTGTACTGGACTAGCCAAGTGTACTGGAGTAGGCAAGTGTACCGCGTGCATTGAAACTGTTTTCAACTAGAATACATACCATATTGAACGTATCCCTTATTCATAAATTGTATAGTCTTACCTATCGTTCATGTCATACTTGACAGGGCACCGTGTGAATAAGCATTTCACTGTCCGACAGTTTCTAATCTGGCATATCTCTACACTGCACACTCATTCTCATGTGGTACGTATGAACTCCTAACACAGTTTTCCAGAAAGTTCAATATGTGCTTTATAAGAATATCCAATTCAGCCAGTCTTGATTTTTTGGCTTTTTGCACTATTTACAAAGGTAAAAATATCAACAAAAATCACCTTAGGGTGTGAAATCATCAAAGACCATACGTCTCAAGCAGTTCAATTGCATAATATTACACAGCCTAATTAGCAGACATCCAGAAGACAATAGCACTTGCCTGATTGGCCAGAAGGCAGAGCCAGTAGACAGTATCACGTAGCAGTCCTCATTATGGTGGTTCACACTAGTGGTTGTGCTCAAGTGTCATTAGGGTCACTGATAAGGTCTTCACATGTGTTTAATTACCTGAAAAGTAAACAAAAAAGACTGTTGAATTACCATGCTGCAACATGATTGGTTTATTTTCATAAAAATTTCCAAACTGAGGCTTAACTAATGGGATTATATCCCCACCCCCTTAATTATCACACACACACACAGATCTTCATTCACTGTGATTTTGACTGACAGACTAGTGAGAAGTCTGTAATTTCCAATAACGGTTTGTCCCTTTCAACTGTAATTTTGCCTGGATTATTTTCAGTTATCTTCAAGCAGACAAAAACCTTAAAGATTCTGAGATGCGTCTGCTGAATATGAAGAAAACTGCTTATATGTGGAATGATTGCTACGCAGAGCATGCAAAGACAACATGCAATTCTGCACATGTTAAAGTACACGAGGAACGACAGATCGGTCTGTGTTGGAAGCAATCAATCCGGTGTACACACTGTGATTATCATGTACAAACTATACAGTGAGGTGAACACTGGACGCTGTGGTCAGCGGGCCGCAACGACTAATGTGGCACTTCACGTCGGTCTACGGGATTCAACGACAGGAACCACAAAGATCCGTCACATTCTAGCTGCGACGAATACACCCTCACCAAGTCAGTCAGGGTTACAAAGAAATGCAAACAAAGTTGCAACTCTCACTGCCCAGGCAACAATGGATGAATTACATGAGAGAAGACGGAAAACTAAAGCAACTAACATCCTGCGTGGTCTGCCAGAAGACGACCCCATTAACATAAGCGTCGATGTTAGATACAACTCGACAAATCTGAAGAAAACAAACAGTTATACTTGTTGTGGACAAAATGCGTCACTGGCAGTGGGAACTGCAGTCAGCTGACAAACTGGCAATCGGGAAATCATAGCGTTCCACCTGGACAACAAGCTCTGCAAATTAGGATGTTCACTTCGCAGTCAAGGCATCGATGTAACCTGTCCTGGGCATGCCGGTTGCACAGCCAATGTGCAAGCAACAGAACCACTGTCTGAGTACAAAATTGGGAAAAAGATTGGTGACAGTCTTACACAAGACAATGTTGCAATCAAATACGTTGCTACCGACGGAGATGCATTAGCATCTCGGGTTATACAAGATGCCATGCCAGCAGGTACACAGACAGAGAGACAATCCGATACGACACATCTGTCTCAAACGCAATTTCGTCACATCATGAAAGCGTCATTCTCCTCCAGAATGTTTCCAGAAGAGACTGCTGCCGTGCGAACAGAAAACAGAAGAATGTTTGCGGAAGACGTGAAGACCAGGTGCCAGAAGATTTACACAAGTGTACATATGCTTCACGACAGCGACGCGACAGTCATAGCTAGTCGTATGCCGGACATCATTCAAGCCACGTTAGACTGCTATTCTGGCACGTGCAAAAACTGTCGCAGACATGGAATTGTCTGCCGTGGTGGTCGCAAGAATTGGTGGAATACCTCACAGCATTTGAAGGCATGTGGCCTAAAGGCGAGTAAATATGACTGACAGTGATCGAGCAACACTTCAAGGACTGATCGAGATGCGTATTGGCAATCGCGCACTTCAAATGACAAGACGCAAATTGGCAACTAATTTTAATGAAGGAGCCAACAGAGCAATATCTGCTTCTCTCCCCAAAAATTGTAAATTTAGCCGAAATGCATTGGGACGTATGTCTTCAGTCATCGATCGCTTAAACTACGGTGCTGGAATTTCAATGCTACTAAAGCTGGAAAACGTTCAATGTCCAGTTACAAAGGGTGGCAGAGTGGCACGTGCTGTCAAACGGATTCAGCAGGACGTGCTCTACCAGCGATAGTATTCCAGACAGCCATCGGTTCGCCTACACAGACGAAGAACCAAGTCAAACAGAATGAGAGAGTATCTCGAGGCAAAAAAACAGACGCCAAGACGACATATACAAAAAGAGTCAGCTTGATCCCGAACCAGAGAGTCGTACCAGCACGCTGTCGACAGATGTAACAGCAACGACAGTCAAACCAAATAGAAGAAGACACAGACAGCGAAAGCCACCTGTAAATCGCACTGATCACCCATATTCATTAAGGTCACGCCAATCGGCTGATCACCCTTATGCAAGAGAGTAGGCGTACACGGCATTCTAACAATTGTGACATTCTGTATTTCTGCAGCGTCTACTTGAGCTGCAAAACTGACTGTCCGTGCGAACGCAATGAGACAAGATCTACACCATCCGGTCTGACATACACGCGACACAACTCCACCTGCCTGCCTGCGAACACAGCCAGAACACGAGCACCACAGACAATCGACAATATTATATCATATCAATTAGCATGGGCTGACTGATATGGACACATGACTGCAAACGCACCCCAGTGACCAGTGATTACGACGATAATTCGGAAAAGTTCATTCTACATTTACTCCCCAAAAAAGTAAGTTCTTACCTATTTTTAATTTTTAATCTATCATGCATGCCGGGTAAGCGCCATGACCAGAACCTTTGTCAACATTACTGCAACGTATCCTCTCATTGTTCACACGGTGTGGCTCAAGGCTCACATGATCACACAGGCTATTGTGACAGAGATGGGAAGCATCCAGTACTGCTTGTAGGAATGTTGTACGGTGCTGAAGCATGTAGGCTAAACGGTGGGCTGTTATTGTGCGTCTATTGCCACAAGCAAATTTACAATTAATTGCACCATACTTTACGTTTGACCCTTTTCTGCATTTCATACAGCCTGTCCACAATATACACTTATTGTTTGATGACACACACGCATTTTCTTAAATTTTGTGTGAATATTTCTCAAAAAAGTGTCTTCCATGATGCCTCGCTGTGAAGCTGTGTTTCCGTTGCCAGGGACTTTATTGAGGTCAGCACACTGTTGGTTTTCCCATAGGCGACCATGTTAACGTTTTGTCTGATTATAAGAAAACGTGACCTATAAAATGTCTTAAACTTCTCACCTGCTGTTATCATCATCTCACTGACATGTTGATGGATTTTTTTTAAATTGCTTACTTCCAGCTCTCGTAAAATGCCTGTATGTGTGACACCCGTCAATATTTATAAATGCCGGCAAGAATTACTCCGCAAACAGGTCACACAGGCAAATTGCTGCCAAAATCCTTCCGCTTATTCAAATCATCTAGAAATCCACCATTTTACAGTCAACACCTTCTACAATCATACATGAAAATCTCCCTACTCAAATGCACTTTTGTCACAGCATGTACTTTAAAAAAAAAAAAATTCTCAAAAATACACTGCACTTTTCTTCGTGTGCAATGAACAGGAAGTCTAACTAGAACATGACCCCCACATGACTTCAGGTGTGATGGCACTTCCTCCGTAGCGCAACTATTGTATAACTGTAGTACTACGTTACGTGGTGGCGCTATCTAACGGGTAAATTTCACTAATCGGAAGTTATACTTAGACCAGCGAGTTTCAAGAACCAAACGTAGACCAACGAGTTGCACGAACCAAACTTATTGGGGACTTTGGCATGAAATTCACCTACATACACAGGTCAATTCAGGAAATTCACCTAGAATTTGACGTCATTGAATAAGTACGCGTGGTAATTAGGTCAAACTGGTAGTCATTAAGTTAGCAGACATTTGGAACTTGCGCATATGTAAATAATCTCGTTCAAGTATTGTTAACTAATCATTTAATTAAATGTACACCAAATAAAACATGGATACATCTTCAATATATCATGCCCAAAATGTTCTGATTAATTAAATGGTGTCATCATAGAACATGCCGTTTGTTTTAGGTTTGAGAAACACGATACACTAACGCATTGCCACGGAAGTGCGCAACGCACGAACGTGGTGCATTTCAATTTATATTTGACTCCATGCCATTTGCCTGCTTGACGCGGAAGTGTAGTAATAATATATATTTATTCGTACGACAATGTGTATAATTCAATTACAATCTCTGCACAGAAAAATACTAACATATCTTTTACTAAAAAGTGCTACATGCATTTTCTATATTATTCGGCGTATCGTTTGCTAAGGAAACTGTTTTAATAATTTCTCCAGATAGTGATAATCACAAACCCAAAATATAAATGTAGTGATTTGCACGCACCCCTTTCAAGCCAAAGTTCTGAATTAAAGACGCAGACCGGATATAATATGGTACATTTAGTATTTAAACATAGCTCTTAACATTGGGGACTTTGTATCCATTGGAGACTCGGAGATCACGTAAATGCCATTGAGTTGAATGACCTCAAACCATAACATTCTAACGACAATATATAAGAATATAGTCAGTTAATAGACTGTTGCTGTGTGCTGGCAATAACTAGATACTAAAAACTCATCAGCTTAAATTTTTGTCAAGTTTTACACTATCCCTGAATCCAAATATATATATATATATACAAATTCGCTTACTTAGCGTCATGTGTTTGCTTAAGCGCATATGTTCGCTTATATTAAAAAAATCACGTCGTTTACTAAGACAATCATCTTAGCGTTAAGAACGTTCTTAGCCTCTTCATGAAACCGGCCCCAGGTCTGTTGCATAACAACTCGTGTAAGATGCACCCGCTTGACCCTCTGCATTCCGGCCACTGCAGCTACCGTCGAACTAATTAAAAATTAATTACAAAACTATTGTGTTTTGTAACATATATACCGTATGATAACACCGTTACATATATTATATACAAATGTCCTTCAATCTGGAAAAATTATCGACATTTTAAAGTACCAATTCAAAGGAAGGAGGGGTATCTGAAAATTAGCATGCTCTGTATGAATAGGTAAAAGTAAACAACTGAGAACGACCCCTAAACAGAACCTTATGTTTCCGCCAGGCCCTGTCGGAAGTCTTTATTATAATTATGCCACGACGAACAATGGCGAGCGTATCTTCTCAAAACCATTCGATGAAATCAATAATTGTAGACCCTGTGCGTGAGTTGTTTGCTTAGGTTGAACATGTCCAAAACGCGCATAACAAGCGGAGAAAGCACTCCACCACATTTGCCGACCCCATATCTCATCCGTGGGTATCTTCTGCATATACTGTAAAAATCAGAGAACATTATTTTGTTAACATCTTTGCTTGCACGATTTGCTTATGTATGTAATGCAAATGGCAGCAAAAGCTCGGATATCTTAAGGAAATAGCACGCTCAAAAGCATCCTATGCTTGAATGAGTAGTCCTATGTTTGCAACGTAGGTCCTACGTAGCAGTAAAGCATTTTCAAAAGAATATATGAAATGCTGGCATCTATCGACGTGAATAGTATATTGCATTGAAATCGTGGTATGGTTGGATCGGATAGAGGGCTGCAACCCATTCAGCGTACTGTGCCCGTGTTGATCCCCATTCCTTATGGAGTGGCCTTCCCGGCACTACCGGCGGGGGCGCCAGTACCAACAGCGGCCGCGGTGCCAGCATTACCAGCAGCAGCGGCGACGGCGTTAGTGCGACGACCGGCAGCCTCGGCGACAGCACTTCGGCCAGCCTCGGCGCCAGCGCAATCACCGTCCAAGGTGGTAAGTCTTTATTAATATTAATATTATTTCCATTTCACTATTTTTATTTTAACTATGTAGGATTAAGACACTTATGAAAACAAGACGTCTGATAACAATCCTTCGTGCGTTTAGAAAGTCGCCCGTCGGACTCCGCCAGCACAACCTCTCGTAGCTGCAGTCGGCGAGGCGGCCCTACCACCAGCAAGCACCCCTGGCTCCTTCTCCTGCCCGCAGTGTAACATGGATTTTACACGGAAAAAAACTGGAAACAGCACATAACCCGTGGTCGTTGTGGCCGCCCGAAGAGAACAAGGAAAGAGGCCGAGCTGGCTGTGCTGGTGGTGAGTTAAACTTTATATTGCGTTATTATACACATTCCCTGTGTACTTACGTCAAAACGGCGTCCCGTATATCTTTACTTCCGCTAAAATGGCGTCTCCCCTACGCACTTCCGTCAAAATGACGTCCGCCTGTATCTTTACTTCCGCTAAAATAGCGGGTCCCACGCAATTCCTGTCAACATTGCGTCCCGTGATATTACTTCCGTCAAAATGGCGTTCCCGTGTGTTTACTTCCGTCAAAATGGCGGCTCCTACATACTTCCTGTCAACGTAGCCGCTCCCACCTGCTTCCTATCGAGACGTTGCCTCCATCTACTTATCGCCTTCCTATCGACTTTTGGTTACATGACTTCTGGTGACATCTGTTCCCTACCATAGGCCCCGACAGCCATCGCGACAGCGCCGGCGGCCTCGATTACCCCACCATTCCCGAAGCGTCAGAAGGTGCTGCTGCAGTTTGCGTGCTGTATGTGCGGTAGCAGATTCACAATGAAGGGTAACTGGCGCCACCATATAAAAGAGGGGCGGTGCCAGAGGAAGACAGACATGCAGCAGCGGCGGCAAGAACATGTTGAAGAGATAATGGTAAGCTACAGTTGATCATATCGTTTAAATGTTTTCAGGCGTAGTTACAAATCACATGCATATGTTTATGTTTTGTATACCATTATTAAAAGTCAACTTGTGTTTATTTCAGGTGCTGCTATAAATCCCGTCTTTTATGGTTTGTTACCATCATTAAAAGTCAACTAGTATTTATTTCAGCGTCAAGAAAAGTAGCGCGACGCTGCTTCTGCTGCTGGTGTCACCGCTAGCTATGCGCCACCTGCGTCGGTGACTGAAGACACCACGGTGGGTGATCTTTGAAGATTTCGGGTTTTATCACGGACCACGTTTCTATTCGTTGCACGTACCAACTGAACAGTTTGACTACGATAAGATCATAAAATATCCAGTGTTTTTTCTATGTTGTGTTTTTAATTAGTTGAATACTTTACTACATCTTTCACTATCCAAGTTATGAACTACTTTCGTATTTGTATTACTTTTATTAACTTAATTAACTTAACCTAACAAAGTATTTTCTATTTTCAACAAAAGGAAATTATCTTATATAATATATATATATATATATATCCTATACTATATATACATATATATATAATAATATTTTGGCCACATCAAGAGACACAATTCCATAGAGAAAACAATCCTAGAAAGCAAAGTGGAGGGAAATAGACCAAGGAGAAGATGGGAGCAGGACATCAGCGACGTGTTGGAAGACGACATCGTGAGAGCAGGGAGACGAACGGCAGACAGAGCAGCGTATCGTGGGATCATCCTGGCAGCTACGTCTCGCAGAGATATGCTGAATTGAAGAAAGAACAATCAGGTATGATGTGTCGATAAATAAACAGTGTATTTATACACATACACTTGTCGTTCTTGCATTATCATGATGTGCTTAGGTGGGGCACTGTCTGATAAAAAAAATTGGTATACAAGATGTATTTTTCTATTTAGGCGGGGCATGATTTCCCGCCGAAGTTGTCAAATTTTCTACAAAGATTGTAGCATACGGTCTAACAGTGACTGTGTAACATATGGAGTCAATTGGTATATAGTTGTAGCATATTGTCTAACAGTGACTGTGTAACATATGGAGTCAATTGGTATATAGTTGTAGCATATTGTCTAACAGTGACTGTGTAACATATGGAGTCAATTGGTATATAGTTGTAGCATATTGTCTAACGGTGACTGTGTAACATATGGAGTCAATTGGTATATAGTTGTAGCATATTGTCTAACAGTGACTGTGTAACATATGGAGTCAATTTGTATATAGTTAAAGTTTTCGAGATTTTATAATTGACACTTTCTCTTGGGTATCTGACAACAAGAATATATGTATTGTAATTGTTTGTGACACTTTATTTTGGGTGTATGAATAACATTTCATAAACGAACAAATGGCGTCGGACGTTTTATTGCTTAATTAAGAAACATTTCAAACTACATAACACGCAACAATCTGGTGTGATGTAAAACGCAAGCACGGTGTATCTTTTGCCAAACTCATCCCGACTGATGTTGTTTCCTTCGTCTTGACACATTGTTTTCCTTTCCAGCAAATAGGTTACTGTAACTTCTCACGTAGGCATCATCGCCGAAATTAGGCTGGAGTGGTTTCGCCTGTACTTGTTGCCCGTCGACGTACAATGCAAGAAAGTTCAAGTTGTGTTTTACGTTGAACGGATTCTTGGCGACATGACACCCAAGTAAACGTTTTCGTGACTGCGACATGGCACCTCGCGGTATAAAAAAACATCTTGCAATCGACTCTTCGCAATGAATACTTGGCCGTTCCCTTTTGTAGCGCTTCAGTTTAACAAAACTGCTTCGATTATGCGTACCTTATAATCAAAATTGTCACCACCAGCAGCCATGAATGTACAAAAGCACTAATCGAATTTTCACGTCGACGCCATTCAATAGATAGCTGTCTTGGAAGAAGAGGTCGACGTGTAGACGACCCATCATGTCGACGATTCTACTACGGGTAATATAGTTCCTTCTTTTTTGTAGACCCTTGTTTGCATCGTCGGTGACATCCATGTGTCCAGCCGTGTCTTTGTACCACAAGGCACTAGTCAGTTGACTATATTTGCTTCTGGTCCACGACTCAGTAGCGTTTCTATGTACGCACGATAAGGATATTTTTTCGTGGAAGGTGTTACAAGGATACCGTTCAAAGATACGTCGACTTGACTAAACAGAGAATGCATCCAATTATTTACTGGACCAACATGTGTAGCTTGATCGATGTCGTACCCGTTTCCTTTGACTACACGTGCTCGCAACAATAGGTAAATATTGGCCACGTTCAGGTAACCATCGCCCGACCCGGGCAATTCAAATCTAATAGGAACACCCGTACCTATCAAGGCGACAGGTCGATGCTCGACCCATTGTGCGTGTTCGATGCTCGTTTGTGTCGTCGGTAAACTAAACAGGTCCATTTCGCTTTTAATTCCCTCACTCGGCAACTGGTGGACAAAAGCCATGTCTACCCGAATATGTCTTCTCGATGTGTCTTCTGTCGTCTGCGTTTCTTGGCGACACGGAGTAGGGTTCTCGTCGGCTTGCGTTTTATAGTGCGGTGTGCTTTGCGTATGCTTGGAGGCCCACTGCGTCCCTAACACCTTACTGGCACGTCTTTGCAGATTCATTAATGCTGGCCACACCCAAACCTATCTTTAACGTTCCTTTTCCCAAAGCCAGGGCGCCTTTTTTTATGAGTGGCAAAGCACTTCGAATGAGGCCGCCGAATAAACTACCTAGACCCTGACCTCGATGCACTCTGGCCCCAACAAACACGGGCAATCCGTCACTGACTTGTCTGACGTAATAGTCTTCTTAGGAAAGATTGCGACATCATGTTTAAAAAAATACGGTTTGCGTCGTCGAAAGTGAAGCGTCGCCGTCACACTACCGCGCTCGAATGGTACTCGACGTCCGTGTCGTCTTTTATATATATAGTTTTCTATCGTTGTAAATTATTTGTGCAAGAGGGTAACGTATTGTGTATTGTCAAAACTTGTTGACACCACAACTCCGTGTTTACCTTCTATGCGCACAACCATCAAAAGAGGGACGTCGCTGTCTCCGACGACACGTGATTCCACGATGTTGGTGTAAGCATACAGTAAGTAAAAGCCCTGCGTCCATGTCTGCTACAGATTCGGCTTCTATCGTCGTGGTGAAACCTTCTTCTTCGTTTTCAGCCGTTTCTGGACGGTGGTCAATTTCACGGCTTAAGCCTAAAAAACGCTTTATGTTTAACGAATACACGTTGAATGAGCTGTTTTGTATCGTGTATATAGTCACTTTTTGTGTGATATCATTTTAGTTCAGTTTTACCTTCTTTTCTTCTACCGCTGTCCTTATGCTTATGTTCACTGCACGCGTGAGCGCTTCGGGACTACCGTAGTAGCCTGCCTCGATAGTCAACACATAAAGCACATCGTTGACAAAGACACCGAAATATTTATTCTCTCCTCTGACATTATACTAACTGTGCGGGTATTTAATCTCGATCAACCCGCACTCCCTACAACGACTAAACTAATGCGTTGCGGCAAAGCCGTGACATAGTGGGTTAACGTATTGACCCACAACGACACGACGGTTTGATAAAAGAAGACGATTTCCGTTTTCGGGCACGAATTTCCAAACAACACCCAACATCTGATGTTACTTCCGGTATCTTCGAACTGTGTGTTCGAACCGAACGTCCGCCGTATCTTCCATGAAACGAATGATGGCTCGACCGGCGTGTACTAGTCTTTATACGCGACGAGTGATGATTTATCCAATCAGCTATTAAATTAATCGGAATACCCTAGCCACTTGACCAGCACCTGTGTCTTTCTTCTCCGCTTGCGCTGTTGCAACACTTTCTCGACACGGTAGAGTTTATCTTTGGTCACAACCACTTTCTGCAGTGCAGGTGACGCTTTAATTGGCTCCGGGTTGCTAAAAAACAAAACAATTTAGTGTGTCGCGTTGCGACAAAAAACCATTAGTGTGTCTCGCTGCAACAAAAACTAATTACATATGTCAGTTAATGGGGCGTTTGGCACGAACCTCGCGTCTACAAGAGCTCGGTATTATAGACTAGGCAAATAATCTGAAAAAACCACCTTAGGTGTACCTAAATGTTACAAGCTGTCACCCGTGCCAGGATTTATCTATGACATTTACCGGTCACAACCAGCCCAGACGACACTGTCTATTGTGATTTTTAATACGTAGTGAGCTATTTTGTGAAAATGGACTCAGGGTTTTTGAAGGTTGCTCAATATGTACATAATCTGATATATATATATTTGTGCAGCAAATTTTAAATCAATACAATCGATAGAATTGAAAATAAAGTACAAAACAAACCAAATTATACTAATATTTTAGTTACATTTCGTGACCGAAGGTGTATAATAATTTAAAACAATTACTTACATACGTGGCACATGACAATTGTTTTTACATCAAAAATTCATTTCCAAATAAAACAACACTAGAGATTCTGACAAACGGTGTACTGTATTGCATATACAACCAACATATTAACCATACCCCCTTATTTTTTATATCAGCCATCTTCAAACACAATCAACTATATATCTACTAATTACAAAGCTTCATAGCAAATTTTTATTTCAAACGGTACCTGTTCTTGTCCATATTTGTGTTACAATTTACCCTGTAAAGGAGTAAAAAGCACCAACGAATATGAATATTTGTCTAAGATAATAAGTCAAACCCTGCTTGGTAAGTTGCATCAGCATGTGGTACAATATATTAACTTGTCCTTTCAAGGGATGATTCGAGTAGATTAACATTTAAACCATGGAACAATTCTGCGGCGCTTCCAGATGTGATAACTCACAATTTCAAAATAATGTCCTTTGGTTTCATCATAATTTGACCCATCAGCAATTGAGTCAGATAAGATTGGTTACATGTATATGAGACCAACCTGTTATAAATTGTGTGGCACATAGACGCTAGACATGTTGTATATTTTGTGCGATTATGAAGCGCACGGTGTCATGTTAGTTGACGTATGAATATCTTGACTCTTCAGTTACAAATAAAAGTGCCATGTTCCATGGATGTAAGTAATCATTTGAAGTATTTTACAACTTCCGTCACGAAATCCAACTATAATGCTAGTATACGTTGGCACTTTGCGTGCTTTCCTTTTTAGTTCGTCTATAATATTGAAATGGGTATTTTACCAATAATATGTAGATCTACAATTATATCTGAATGTGTTCGAGGTTTGGCGGTTATAAACAAATAAGGGGATAGTGTTGGTGTTTTGGTTTTGCATGCAGTATATTACCTAGTTTGTTAGACAATCTAACATTACTTTATTTGGAAATGAAGAGGGATTATTTGGAGATAAAACAATTGTCATGTGCCACGAATGTAAGTAATGATGTAAAACATTGTTCACCTTCGGGCATGAAACCAAAGTAAAATTTTATATCTGGTGCCATAATGTTTGCTTTACTTTCAATTATGCATATAATATTGATATGCATACTTACTACTAACATGTAACGTACTATATCTAACATCGCGATACCAAATTTAGCTGCACGCAGCCGTGTAATTAGTAGATATATACAATCGATTGTGTTTTAGGAAGTCGGTGATGATATGCAAAGTAACGGGGTAGTGTTGGTGTTTTGGTTATGTAAACAAACTAATATTATTTTATTTGGAAATGAACTGGGATTGTTGACAGATAACAAAAAGCATAGCCAAGCGCCACGTGTAATGCATTCAACTATAGTACAACTTTTGTCACTAAACCAAACTGAAATGTTAACATATCTGAGCATATTTTGTGCTTTTCGTTCAAGTAGGTCTGTAATATTGACATTTCTATTAATATTATCTTATCTTTCGCACCATTTGCATACCAACATTTGCTATGTTTCTCTGTAATTAATGGTTAGACTAACCGATTGTGTTTGAGGACGGTTGTTATGGAAAATTAGGGGTAGAGTCAGTATTTTGGTTTTGTAAGCAATATGTTACATTCTTTGCCTGACAAACTAATGGTATTTTATAAAGAAATGAACCGGTATTATTATTATAAGATAAAATAATTGTCATGTCACGCGTGGAAGTAATGATTTGAACTATTGCACATCTTCGGTCAATAAACCAATTTAAAATATTAACATATCTGAGCACATGTGTTTTTCTTTCAAGCAGGTCTATGCTATTGGCATTCATATTAACTACAAATCCGCATCTAAAATTAGCTATGTATCTATTTAGTTGGTAGATATATGTCGATTGTGTTTGAAGAGTGCGGTTATAAAATAAGGGGGTAGGGTTAGTGTTTTGTTTTTGTATGCGACATATTACATCGTTTGTTAGATAATCTAGTGTTGTTTTTATTTGGAAATGAAGTGGGATTATTGTGATTTTTAAATAATTACCATGCACCAGATTTGAACTATTACACACCATCGGTCAAGAAACCATACTAAACTATTAATATATCTTAGCATATGTTGTCATTTTCTTTCAAGTACTTCAATAATATTAATATGCGTATTCAGTACAAATACGTATCTCACCAATCCACACATATATTGATATCAAAATTAGCTATGTTGCCCTATAATTAGTAGACATCAAGCGGATTATGTTTGAAGACGGCGGTGAAAAATAAGGGGGTAGGGTTAATATTTTGGTTTTGTATGCAACCTATTACCTAGTGTTGTTTATTTGGAAATGAATTGGGAAGTTTTCGGTGTACAAATAATGGTCATGTGCCATGTATTTAAGTAATGGTTTTGAACTATGTACACCTTCGGTCATGTAACCGAACTAAAAATGTGCTGCGTATATGTGCATTATTTTCCCACACATGCCGACACAAAACATAGTCGTGTAGCTCTAAAATTAGTAGATATATAGTCGATTATGTACATGTTGAAAAACCTTCAAATAATAGAAAGTGTCATCCGTGCTGGTTATGACCGGTTAAGGTCATAGATATATCCTGGCGTAGATGACAGCTTGTAACATTTACGTACCTCTAAATTGTTTTCTAGAGCCCTTTTAAGATTTTATACGTAGACTATTACTGGTAATAAATAAATCTCCGTCCGGAAATCGAAATCTCCGTAATTTGATGTTAATCGACCTAACAAAGAAGTTAACAAATCATGTATATTATATGCATAATTATGTTTGTAATAAATGAAATAGACAATTTGTTCAAATGTCGACGTTGACATGTATGTGTGCGGGAAAGTGAGGTCAAAACATGAAACTGAAGAGTGGTTTATAACTTAAAATTATTCGCTGCGAGAGTTTCTAGACGAAGGGAAATTACGAGTGCTGTTGGGACACGCCAGCAATGTGTAATCTGCAAAAAGACGTTATGGAAGGCGTAGCATTGCTGGCTTACATAATGATACCCGGATGTCACAGGCCATCGCTCGTATACAAGTTTCGTGCACACGCACACCCGCACACACACACACACACACACACACACACACACACACACACTCACTCACGCAAACGCAAGCACACACACACTCTATCAGTTGCACACACGCACATGCAAGCATGCATATGCAAGCACGCACGCTCACTCACTCACTCACTCACTCACTCACTCACTCACTCACTCACTCACTCACTCACTCACTCACTCACTCACTCACTCACTCACTCACTCACTCACTCACTCACTCACTCACTCACTCACTCACTCACTCACTCACTCACTCACTCACTCACTCACTCACTCACACGCACGATCGCACGCACGCACGAACACATACACACATACACCAACATACACACGCACATACACACACACACACACACACACACACACACACACACACACACACACACACACACACACACACACACACACACACACACACACACACACACACACACACTGTACGTAGGCCCTATGCTTATATAATTGATGACCAAGCGACCATTCAGTCGACACACGACTCGGCTATTACGGGCGGTCCGTCGTGACATCGCACCGTGTCACCCCGCGACCGGCCGGCGCTATATTAAGTCATTAAGATAATGAAATATTATTAGTCGTAGCGACAGCACAGCTCTCGTTCTTCCACGTAAACGAGAACTGTCGTAGCTTGAAAGTGAAGCGCTCGCGGGCAAGGCTGGGGACAGCTCGTTCGCAGTGGCTGCGGCGTTCCTGTGGAACACTTTACCGAACTTTATTAAAACATGTGACGCTCTCGCCAACCTATTCCGGAAGTATATATATATATATATTCATATGATGTGTGATGTATATATATATATATATATATATGATGATATATATACATATATATATATGATGTGATATATATATAATATACATATGATGTGAGATATATATATATACATATGATGTGATATATATATATATATAATAATAAAAATAATCTTTATTTTATATAGCGCCATATACATAGCGTTCATAGCGTTTTACTTAAAACTAAAATATAAATAGTAAAAATTAAACTAATTTAAATATAAACAAATTAAGATAGTAATGCTATAGTTAAAATGTTCTTTCAGCTGTTAAGAAGATCAAGATAAAACTATGAAAAGTTAGAATAAAAATGTTTCTGTGGTCTTTCAAGCAGTGTACGCCGTAATGAAAGGGTAAGTTTTTAAGGCTGCCTTGAAGGATTGCAGGGAGGTTTTGGAAGTAACAGTAGTTGGTAGATAATTCCATATTGTAGCGGCATATATATATATACATATGATGTGATTTTTATTTATATATATATACATATGATGTGAAGTGTGTACGCAGTAGCGGAGCCGTTAGAGTGCCAGACTCTCGTTCGGAGGAACCTAGGTTCGAATCCCGGTGCTCACCGGTCGATGGTGTCGGTACTGGCCAAACCCGCACCGGCCAGCGTGGAATGGTAGGCCAACAACACCAGCATGCAAAAGTCCAATAAAGCCAAGGCCCCAGTCCCCAGCAGCATCGAAATAGTCTATGACCACGGAGGCGGCTCTGGTCATGTACGGCTACGTGCAGGTGTGCTAAGAAGGTAAAAAAAGAGCCGCCAAGAGAAGGTAAATAGACTGAAGATAGTAACATATAATGTAAGAACACTACTAAAAATGAACATGTACAAGAAATGGAGGAAGAACTTAGTCTTAGGGAAACCAGATTAGTATGGACTGTGATCGGTATCGGAGAAGTCAGAAGAACAGAGGAATGCCTCACTACCTTACAAGGCGGCCACCTGCTATGGTCTATGCCAACGGCCAAGCAGGTGCAAGCTTTCTCATAAACAAGAAATGGAAAGACAATATAATGCGGGTTAATATCATCAGCCCCAGTCATACGCATAACAAAGCTCTACAAACTGAAGATAATACAAATATATGCACAAACAACATCATACTCAGAAGAAAACATAAACATCTTCTACAACGACGTGGAAGAAGCCTTGGTAAAACCAAACCACTATTGTCACAGGTTGGCGAGGTTCCGGTAACTGGCTGGCTCAGGTCTAGACAGGTTCAACATTAATTAGCTCAGCATATGTGAACGATGGCAGCAACAGTGAACAAAGCAGCAAAGAACAGTGAAAACAATATTTTTTTATTACACGGTCATACAATAAGGAATTTTTCAACACTGAAAACTAAAGTAACATCTAACCTCCTATCCTATCCTTGACTAAGCCGCTATCTCTCCCCGGTCATAGCTAGTTCCTAATGACGATCACTGCAATTTAAACTGTTGACCTTGATGCACGGCGCTGTGTATGAAAACACCCCACAGTACCTTGCTGACCGTATATGTGCATATGTTCCCATCCTTGCGCGCCAGGGGTCGCTACTGTTGATTACGTCAGTGCCAGCCAGCAGTACCCCCTGGCTGATCGCTTTACGAAACTCTGAATTTAAGCTCAGTCTATGAAATCGCACACTAGATCAGTGGATCTCGGCAGGTCAGGTGGTCATAATAAAACAAATTTCAACCAACCGTGGCTCGTGTTACATGCAATGTTTAGGAAGTAGAAGCAATTATTCGAATACACAATACCGCTCAGCTGATCGTGCTAATGGGCGAACGGGTCATTATATATTGGGATTCCCAGAAGTCGTTTATCCGCCTGCCCTGGCTTGCGAGGATGTATGTTCCCTGTCATACTCTTCGCTCGGCCGACCAGTTTCTCATGGTTGTTCCTAGAGTTAACCTGGAACGGTACGGCCGACGCGTATTTTCACGTGCATGCCCCACCCTCTGGAACTCTCTTCCACTAGAGCTAAGAAGCCAACGTGACTGTGGACGTTTTAGGAGAGACCTGAAACCATTTCTCTTTAATCAGGCTTTTTCCTAATTTATTGTATTTTAAAATACAATACTTATACATCTTACTGTTATATATGGCCCACATAATAATCAAAATGTGTAGTTGTGTTAGCATATGTAACCCATGTATTGTAATATTATAACGACAACGTAATGTATTCTTACATCATGTTTTAGTTTGTAAACACCCCTGAATCTGCTTTGTAGAAATATGTGGTGTATAAATAAATTTGATTTTATTTTGATAACAAGAACAACCAATGCAGAGATCCGTAAAGGGATTCTTTGACAATTGTAATCTCTTTGTAGTGTACGCAATTATTTAAAAAATCCCTTTAAAAAATTAGACATAAAGAACTGCCAACTATTGAATAGAATAAAAGGACTAAAACTGAGTTATTTTGGCCACATCAAAAGATATAATTCCTTAGAGAAAACAGTCCTAGAAGGCAAAGTGGAGGGAAAGGGAGGGAGGGGAAGACCAAGGAGAAGATGGGAGCAGGACATCAGCGACTGGTTGGAAGACGACATCGTGAGAGCAGGGAGACGAACGACAGACAGAGCAGCGTATCGTGAGATCATCCGGGCAGCTACGTCTCGCAGAGATATGCTGAACTGAAGAAGAGATTTTGCTGTGCCTGTGTGGAGACCCACGGTAGTAGTATATAGGATGCATCCTATATACTACTCACGGTCCGCACTGTCTTCACACGCACTTGGTTACCAACACACCTCGGCAACCCGTCACAGCCTCCACCCACTGACTCTCTCGTCTCAGTCGGTTCAACTGCAACACTACAGATTCCTCTCTCTTTATATCAAGTTGTGCTGGGATTATAACCTCGTTACTCGCCTCCCACACAACATCACAGTGTCCTCTGTTTTAATCTAGACAATAGGGTAGCACACTCTTTAAACACTCATTCCCGACTCACCCACCCCCAAGATACAGCCTCTTGTATAACGTATCCTCTCATACGCGGTCACCAGTGCATAACACATGAGTGGATTTAATCTACCATCAAACATATCTGATGTGTGTCGGACCATGTAGGGCACAACTCTAAAATATGCATCTAGTTCAATAAAAACACCCCTAATCAATAATGAGGCAATCTGTGTCGACAGATTGAGTTAATTATAGCCGCACCTTCAGGCTGAGTGCACCTGCAGCTCCCCCACACATATTACATAACACGATTCTGTTCTGCTTAAAGGTCATATGCTATTCGATAGTGATGGAAGACTTTAATGCGCAAATAGGGAAACGAACAAACGCAACGCTATTCATTAACGGCCGGAGAGTGTGTCAGGATAGTAGAGAAATACAAGTACCTCGGCACTATCATTGATGCCAAGCTCACATTTGGAGAAAATACAACTGTAGTTAATAGAAAGTGCCAGTAAAAGCTGTATTTCTTACGCAAGCCCAGGTCACTCAGTGTCAGCACACATGTCTTTCAAACCTTCTACAGGTGCTACATCGAAAGCTCTGTTACATTTGGGTTTCTTGTGTGGTACGGCGGCCTGAATATTGTGCAGAAAGGGAAAGATTGTCTTCTCAGACCGCGAGCATCCCTTGTTTCCATGTTATAAACTGCTTCCTTCTGGTCGTCGCTTTCAACTCCCTCACTGTAAACTGAATCGCAGTCGAAATTCATTTGTTTCCCCTCAATTAGACTAACGAATGAGTAACTGCCCTTCATTCCCCTCCATCTCTGCCAGTCTGACGCTAAGTTAGTCTGAGATGATTTGTGAGATTATTTAACTTTTGTAACTTATTTAACTTATTTTAACTTATATAGTTTACCGATATGACTTGTATTACTTTTTTTTTTATTGCACGTACATTTGTTTTAAAATGTTGCTACTGCTACACTCCAAATTAAGTTCCCTCCAAAGGGACAATGAAGTATTGTGATTGTGATTGTGTGATTATGAAAGAGGCGACACCTTGGTAGAATGGGCAACACCAAGAAAGTACAAAATCATGAATGCCATGTTTCGGAAGAAAGCAGGGACGTGGAAAAGTCCAAATGAAGAAACGAAGAATGTAATTAATTAATCCTAACAAACAGGCCAGAAATGGTCACAGACGTAACTGTCATCAACCAAATCGACACAATGAGCAACATCAAACTGGACGTAGAGGCTGAAAGGAAGAAGTTGATAAACAAGAGACCACCAAGAGTAGATATCACATAAATTGGAACAAAATTATCGAATTCCAATTCGAACTGCGAAATCGATTCTAGAAACTACAAGAACGAGACGATATCGACATAGTGAGCGAAAACATCATAGAGATGATCCAACTAAATGCGACAAGTGTAGCCAAAGAATCAACAAGCAAGAAAAGACGAGAGCATTGTCACCAACATGAGTCCTGTTGAAGATATGACGAAATATGCAAGACTAAAAGAAAGCGAAGGAGAACATCACGAAATACAAACAAGAGATTATACGAGAACGATTATAACATCAAAAAGCCTGAAGGAAGCCAGAAGAACACAGGCACTAGGCCGAGACAGACTGATTACACTTATTAACAAGTAGGATAGAGAATACAAGACCAAGATATAACCATGGAACGAATAGAGGAATTCTACACCGAGCTATACGACAGTGAATAGAGTACCATAATTCCTACCGACCCGAAAGAGGTACCAGAGATAACACCATGGGAGGTGGAAGCAGCGCTAAGAGATATAAAGAATGGGAAGGCATCAGGCAACAACCATGTAAACATTGAAACATTAAAAGCAGAAGACACCATCTCGAAGACACTAGCTAAGCTGTATACCAAATGCTTATCAGAAAGACCCACCGCCGCATGGAAGAACGAAAATATGGCGATAATCTTCAAGAAGGGAAGTAAGAAAGCCTTAACGAACTACATACTGATATGTCTGTTATCAAACATCTACAAATTACTCAGAAAGATACTAGCGATTAGACTAAAGAAGACACTCAACGAAAACCAACCACGAGAACAAGCAGGATTCAGAAGCAGGTACTCAACGACAGACCACATACATGTCGTAAACCAACTAATGGAGAAGTGTCGAAAATATAATATCCCGTTCTACATCGCGTTCATCGAGTACGAGAATGCTTTCGACTCGGTGCAAACTCAAACAGCTCGGTACAAACTCGAACAGCTCGATGACACTCCAGCTACACAAAGAAAGCAACAAGATCAACATTAAGAGAGGAGTACGACAGGGTGACACCATATCGCCCAAGCTGTTTACGGCAACACTCGATAGCATATTCGGAAGACTGACCTGGGAAATCATAGGCTTGAGGATAGATGGAGACTACCACAGTCATCTTCGCTTCGTCGACGACATACTCATATGCACTACTACACCGCAAGAACTACAAAAGCTGCATGAACTATCTGATGAAAGCAAAAACCAAGGTCTGAAGATGAACATATCGAAGATAAAAATGATGCTACAAAACGATACACCAATATATATCAACACTACGCAGATAGAGAACGTTGAATGCTATGTCTACCTGGGCCAGCGATACAGCACCAGACACAAAAACCAAGACAATGAGATTCAAAGAAGAATAACCGCCAGCTGGACAGCATTCGCCAAACACCGTGATATCTTCAAGGGTAACTTTGGAACCTGCATTAAGAGACGTTTATAACTCATGCTTACTTCCATCGATGACATACGGAGCGGAAACATGGACCCTCACCAACCAGGCAAAGAACAAGCGACCGCAAATAACAAATATAGAAAGAAGTACGTTAAACATCACGTATCGGGAGAGAAAAACAAACCTCTGGTTAAGGGAGAAGACAAAGGTTATAGACGCGATAGAACAAATCAGAATACAGAAGTGGACCTGGGCAGGGCACATCAGTAGGCTACGAGATAACCGATGGACATCGCGTATCACAACCTGGAGACCTTACGAAGGCAAACGATCTAGACTAGAGGAATAACGGCAAAACGGTAGAGAGACGAACTAAACGAGTACTGGAAAGTACGTGATGCTGACAGTATGGATACGCTGACAGTCTGATGATGACAGTCTGTGTTTGTGGATGATGACAGTTTGGATACGTGTATGGTGACAGTGTGGATGCGTGGATGATAACAATCTGGATGCATGGATGATGACAGTTTGGATGCATGTACGATGACAGTCTGGGTGCGTGGATGATACCAGTCTGGATGTGTGGATGATGACAGTTTGGATGTGTGGATTATGATAGTCTGGACGCTTGTGCGATGACAGTCTGGATGCGTGGATGATGACAGTCGGATGCGTGGATGATGACAGTCTGGATGCGTTGATGATGACAGTCTCGGTACATGGATGATGACAGTCTGGGTGCATGGATGATGACAGTCTAGATGCGTTGATGCTGACAGTCTGATGATGACAGTCAGTGTGTGTGGATGGTGACAGTCTGGAAACGTGGATGATGACAATCTGGATGCGTGAATGATGAGAATTTGGATGCATGGATGATGACAGTTTGGATGCGTGTACGATGACAATCTGGATGAGTGGATGATCACATTCTGGATGTGTGGATGATGACAGTCTGGATGCATGGATGATGACAGTTTGGATGCATGTACTATGACAGTCTGGGTGCGTGGGTGATAACAGTCTGGATGTGTGGATGATGACAGTCTGGATGTGTGGATTATGATAGTCTGGACGCGTGTGTGATGACAGTCTGGATGTGTGGATGATGACAGTCGGATGCGTTGATTGATGGCAGTCCGGATGATTTGATGATGACAGTCTCGGTACATGGATGATGACAGTCTGGATGCATGGATGATGACAGTCTGGATGCGTTGATACTGACAGTCTGATTATGACAGTCAGTGTGTGTGGACGGTGACAGTCTGGATACGTGGATGATGATAGTCTGGATGCGTGGATGATGAGAATTTGGATGCATGGATGATGACAGTTTGGATGCGTGTACGATGACAATCTAGATGAGTGGATGATCACATTCTGGATGTGTGGATGATGACAGTATTGATGTGTGGATGATGACAATCTGGATGCGTGTGTGATGACAGTCTGGATGTGTGGATGATGACAGTCTGGATTCGTGTGTGATGACAGTCTGGATGTGTGGATGATGACAGTCTGGATGCGTGGAAGTTAACAGTCTGGATGCGTGGATGATGACAGTCTGGATGCGTGGATGATGAGAATTTGGATGCATGGATGATGACAGTTTGGATGCGTGTACGATGACAATCTAGATGAGTGGATGATCACATTCTGGATGTGTGGATGATGACAGTATTGATGTGTGGATGATGACAATCTGGATGCGTGTGTGATGACAGTCTGGATGTGTGGATGATGACAGTCTGGATTCGTGTGTGATGACAGTCTGGATGTGTGGATGATGACAGTCTGGATGCGTGGAAGTTAACAGTCTGGATGCGTTGATGATGACTGCCTGGATGCATGGATGATGACAGTCTGGATGTGTGGATGATGACAATCTGGATGCGTGGAAGATAACAGTCTGGATGCGTGGATGATGACAGCCTGGATGCGTGGATGATGACTGTCCGGATGCGTGGATGATGACAGTCTGGGTGCATGGATGATGACAGTCTGGATGCGTAGATGATGACAGTCTGTGAGCCTAGACGGGATTCACACTGGGCACTAACTCAATTATTAAATGTCACATACTACCCAGGTCCAATTATTGCAATACGCGATGTTATCCTAATAATTGTATAGTGACATTCCAAGTTAATGAATCTAATTAGTTCTCCACGAGATACGATATATGGCTGTTGTCCAAATACCTAGTAATTTACCGACTACATCGCTGCTAACCACTTATAAATAGTTCGTGGATTTCTTGCCGACGGAATACGGAACATGGCGATGTATTCTAGTATGTGACCGTTTTCCGTGTTCTCTGTTTCCAGTGGTTTTGTGTTCGTACGTGACGACAGGCGACTCTAATCGTCACACAGACTCCAGCTGAACATGGCGCAACATAGCGTAGGCATTGTCGTTAACACGCTCCGAGCCTAATTGATTAGCGTGGTTGGAGCGGAGGAGACATACCTGGTCTACGACAGGTGCAAATGACAATTGGTAGAGGGCGCGCCAGTCGTCACCTGTTATTTGAAGAGCAACAGGTGATAACGAGGAAGCTCATTTTCACCTGGGTTTCTGAGGCTGGCACCATCCACAAGATAACGCGAACGGTGTATTTCTAGTTGGATGTTACGCGTGGCAGCTGTTCTCATGGAATAAGATGGGTGTTGCAATAAATGGGTACGTTGTGTGAGCATTAACGTAACGTTCTGGTGACATCGAGTGTCACACAAGGACCGATGGTGGTTCATCTTTACGCCAAAAAGTCGACACAACGTACATATTAAGACAACTAAAAAAACACTTTCGCCCAAATACACTGTGCACACGAACCATAGGGAAGTGACGGCGGTGCATTAGCCGCGACGGCCCGCCAGGCTTGGACACAGGAGTAAACGGAGACAGCGACGATGGCGCAGGAGGCGATGGCGGTGGCGGCAGGGGACGTCTCGCTCCTAGACCACAGCCACCGACACTATGGCCGCTTCTTCCAGTTCGACGCGCCCGACGGCGACGACAACCGAGCCCGTTGGGTGCATTACGCCGCCCGCTGGTGCCGGGTCGACCTGCTCGCTTACCTCGTACAGGTGAGGCTCTAGTATAGCTCGTGCAGGTAAGGGCTCCACTCCAGTCTACCTTGTCCAGGTAAGGGTTCCACTAGATTCTACCTCGTACAGGTGAGGGCTCCACTCCAGTCTACCTCGTACAGGTGAGGGCTCCACTCCAGTCTACCTCGTCCAAATGAGGGCTCCACTCGAGTCTACGTCGTACAGGTGAGGGTTCTACTCCATTCTACCTCGTCCAAGTGAGGGTTCCACTAGAGTTTATCTCGTACAGGTGATGGCTCCACTCCAGTCTACCTTGTATAGGTGAAGGCTCCACTCCAGTCTACCTCATACAGGTGAGGGCTCCATTCCAGTCTGCCTCGTACATGTGAGGGCTCTACTATAGTCTACCTCGTACAGGTGAGGGCTCCACTCCAGTCTACCTCGTACAGGTGAGGGCTCCATCCAGTCTACCTCGTATAGGTGAAGGCTCCACTCCAGTCTACCTCGTACAGGTGAGGACTCCACTCCAGTCTACCTCGTACAGGTGAGGGCTCCATTCCAGTCTACCTCGGACAGGTGAGGGCTCCACTACAGTCTACCTCGTACAGGTGAGGGCTCCACTCCAGTCTACCTTGTACAGATGAGGGCTCCACTCAGGTGTATGTCCTATAGGCGAGCGGCAAATCCCCCAAAAGTGCTTTATTTTTGGAGTGTAAAAGCCCCCCTATACACACCCAAATGTTATACCATTTGAAAGACCTACATCTCCCCATCCCAACGAGGCCTGTCGTAGAACTGCCAAATGGTGCAGTAAGCGTGAATCCAAGGTCAAACAGGGGGAACGTGCACGGGCTGGATATGCTGTGTGTCACCTTTTTATGGCACTCGCTCATGAGTAGCAAACCGATGATCCTGCCAGGATCCAACTGTTTGGGTCTGACGATGCTACCCCACCCTCCACCCTACAACGTCAATTTCACACGCTAATCATTATACAACAATTTTGTTAGCATAACGACACATACGAGGAAGAAGGTATCAGAATGCCTGTGTGAACGCGGCTATTATATATGTGTGTGTGTGTGTGTGTGTGCGTGTGCGTGTGCGTGTGCGTGTGCGTGTGCGTGTGCGTGTGCGTGTGCGTGTGCGTGTGCGTGTGCGTGTGCGTGTGCGTGCGTGTGTGTGTGGATGCCACTCAAAATATTTGTATTGATTAATTGACATCTTCTTGTACATACCGTTGCATAAAACCAAATATTTTATGATTATGTTATCAGGTGTTGAACTTTGAATTTACTCATAAATATACGGGATAATCTAACATAAAAACGTGATCTTCTAAAACGTGTTCATCGAGTACACCAACGTTGTTTATACACCCTATTATTCTTTGTAAGCCTGTTTGTATATATTCCTGTTGATATAATATGCATACTATGTATTACTACACATGCATTTGGTCATTAACATGAAGTGAACGTCAAAGAACTTGCCCAAAATGTAGTTAGAATGTTGAAGAAGGGAAGAAGTGGCAATCGCAGATTAACACTCTACTCGCAGCACAGTCGACCACCTGTAGGATGTTTTGAGGAACGAGACAATTCAATATCTTAAGGAGGAATCCATAGTTCATGATCTGGTTGACATACGTGGAAACTATGTAGATTATGTTGGAGATCAGCAGGGCTGGGACGATTGTCAGCTATATAGAATCTTTCGCTGCAATTATACATTGGATAACCATCTACGATCATACAAACTTTGCCCTCCTGGTAGAGTCTCTCTGGCGGATATGAAACACCCCGAGAAGACAGCACCAGAGGTTCATGCAGTATTCATTAAAGGAAACTTTGTTTTGAAGAAAACCAAAAGGCCCTTCAACCAAACTCCAGCTGGACACTCAACTGAATTGATGTATAGATTATACAAGATGCATAATGGCATCATCGGCCTTACAAGGAACGATCAAGCCAGTGATACGTTTTGCGTCACATGGTCAGAACGATTACGAATGTCACAGTACTGAAGATCCCCCCTCTTCAATATGGAAGACGACGAGGAAGAGACCACGTTCGACTGATCTAATGGTATACGCCACGGATGAAGCATGGAAGGGTGACGCTGATGACCCAAAGAAGCTTGTAACAAAGTTATTGGTTTGTTCAGAGGAACTGACGGTAAAAATGGAAACACTGGCTTACAGGTGGAAGCGATGGTCACGGTCGCAAGAGTGGTGGCCTTTTAACCACTGTATTTGCTCCCTGTCGACGGACTTGCGTTCCTATCAAGTGCATGTCAGCAATATCGTCGCTGACTCCATACAGGAGCCTACAGCAGAAACCGGTTTGACCCTCAGAGTAACGACATGTCTTTAGTACCTATGGCAACGAAATATTCTGGTCTAAGTGACGTGATCAATAGTCAACTCATCTAACAGCTAAAGACCAAGAAACGTAGTAGGTTATATCATCACCGTGGTTATATCATCAGGACTGGTTGAAGAAACTACATGGTTTCATGACGCATCGAGGAAGCAACGTTCACAAACCCATAAACAGTTGCAACTACACAATGTACAAAATACTACCAAAGTTGACAGAAACCTGTTAAAGCAATAGGTCAACGGTGCCACTACTGGACGAATAGTGGAAATGGTGAATGCCATGAAGCTTTAGCTATCCCCAGTCCCGCTGTCTATAGCCACATTTGGAGGTGGCATGAACTCAACACCAAAGGTTTAGCTGCCCAGTGTCTTGGTACGGCTAGATTGTATACACCCTTGAAACTTCCAGAAACAATCTGAAAGATTTACACGACCTGCGAATGATAACCTGCTCAGCTTCCAGCACTAACAGGAATTCAACATCAGCCTTTTGTGGTCATATAATAATAATAATAAGATAACTTCTTTTGCACCTAAATCCTTGGAAACCAAGCTCAGAGGCGCATCAAAACAAAAGGGTTGGTCAATCTCAAAATCCATAAGTAGTTTTCCAGTTGTCAACTGATGGGTCAATGCGCTAGGGAGCTAGGGTGGATAAGCAAGGTTGTAAAGATACGTTTTTAAATGACGACGGAATTTTTTAATATTTTCAACTGATCTAACACTAAGAGGAAGCATATTCCAAAGAGTTGGTGCAGCAACAGAAAAAGCCCTAGTTCCAATGTTAGTGTTGACTCTAGGAACAAAAAGTAGGTCAGAACTAGATGATCGAAGCTGGATAGGTTTTCTTACAGGAGTAAGCAATAAATGCAAATAAGATGGTTGCTTATTGGACAGTGCCTGGTATGTAATGGTACAGATCTTAAATATTATACGATATCGTACAGGAAGCCAATGCAAAGACTTCAAAAGTGGTACAGAGCGAGAAAAACGAGGAGATCTTGTAACTACTCTTGCTAGACAATTTTGGACACGCTGAAGTTTTGTGATATCCTTGCTAGCGATATTATAAAGGAGGGAATTGCAATAGCCAAGTCTGCTGCTAACAAGCGTTGTTGCAATAGTCTTAGCAACAGAAAATGATATATACCGGCGAATACGGCGAAGATCACGAATATGATAAAAACAGCAGCGACATGTTTGAGATATGTGTTGTCGGAAATTGAAGTTACTATCAAAGATCACTCCCAGATTCCGTACCGAGGTTGTTGGCGTGATATACTGATTCAAAATACGCGTAGGGAAAAAACCATCCAGTTTACAACGCTGCATTGGAGTACCAATAATGATCAATTCAATTTTATTTGCATTTAATTTCAACTTGCTGTCAGTCATCCAGTGGAAGATATCTTGAAGGCAATCACTAAGTTGGTTAAGGGAGCGATTTGTATCCGGGGTAGCCAACGAAATGTAGATCTGAGTATCATCAGCATAAAGATGATGATCTAAGTTATGTCTTTGTATAACAGAGCTTAGTGGCGTGGTGTAAAGAGTAAAAAGCAAAGGCCCAAGAACAGAACCCTGGGGAACACCAAATAAAGCCGGCAGTGCAGCTGAAAAGCAATTCCCAATCTTTATAGTTTGGTATCTATCAGTTAGATACGAAGAAAACCAGCTTAGAGCTGTGCCAGATATGCCGTACCACTTTAATAGGTGTTTAATGAGAATGCTGTGATCAATCGTGTCAAACGCAGCAGAGAGATCTAGTAAGGTAAGTGCAGTCACTTTACCATTATTAATGTTCAAGTTAATGTCATTATGAACCTTCAAGAGGGAAGTCTCTGTTGAATGAAACAGCCTATATGCTGATTGTGACACATTATTTAAGACATTTGTGCTAATGTGAGACCTTAGACGACTTGATACAACCTTTCCTAGTATTTTGGAAATGAAGCTGAGAATAGAAATAGGTATATAACTGTTTAGGTCTTGTTTAGGCAGAGATGACTTCTTAAGAAGTGGTTTGACATGGGCGTATTTAAAATCATCAGGAAAACAGCCAGAACAAAGTGATACATTTATAATATTTGTTATAGGTCCAATTAGTTTATCGAGACATGCTTTTAGCAGTATTGAAGACATCGAGCTTGCAAAATTTCCAGAACCGGCGAACTGGCTCGATCGTTTTTTGGTAATACTGAATATATCATTATGCATCCTGCGTGTGCTGGTAATGGGACGATTCGGATTTAGTGTTATCTAATCCGTGCAGTGGCGCCTCGGTACGAGTCGGAGTAGGACTTGGTTAAATAAAATTATGTTCAAAATAACTTAGAAAGTAGGTCCGGATGCGTGTAGTAGCTAGAGTAATCATCAGGATAGCTAAGTTCAAGATTGCCGGCTTACGTATGGGATCTGGTCGATAATACAATTTTGGAAAACACATTTTAATCTGAAGGTCCCATTGTTGATGTTTATGTGGGTGCATCACAGAAGCCAATCGCAGCTGACGTTTAGGGTGTGCACAGGGCAAATGTAAAAAAGTAGCCTTTTAAAATGATTTACACAACACTGTTAAAACACGTGGAAGGTTGCTAGCCGTTGAGTGAAACTCTTTGCCTCCCAACTGCAGCCTAAAATGCGTTGGGGGTGGGCAGGTTGAAAATGGCTTCTATGAGAGCATTCCATACGATGACGGTCTTTACAAAGAATGAGCCTCTATATTGGTCAGTCTTGGAAGGGGGTACTTTGAAGCAGCGGCTGTTGTTATTGGTTTACCTTTGTATAATGTTGTTAGTTACGTATCCCTCGAAGGTGACTGGTCTGATCCTATGTTTATCTCTGTTGGCTGTGTGAGGAAGGCGTCCGCCGGTAGTGGTGGGACCAGGCCTTATGCTATTTTATGAAAAAATATTGTCAGCCTGAGTTGCCTGCGTCACACCAAGGGTGGGAGATTGAGAATGTAATTCAGAATCATTGTAATAAAATACTATTAATATTACATCAATTTCGTTGCAATGCCAAAATTACAATTAAATATTGGTAATATAATTACCCAAGCAGTATCTACTTATCGCGTATATTTTTGATAAACAAGACCTTTTAGGCACTTTTCGCTATTGACGCCCATTATAGCGACTCCGATTACATCAGTAGCGCTACCTTCCGCACTTATAAAACACTAAACACTTTGCTGAAGCGCCTTTTGGTTTTCTTCACAACAAAGTGTCCATTAATGAATACTGCACGAGCCTCTGGTGCTGTCTTCTCGGGGTATTTCACCTCTGCCAGAGAGACTGTTCTCCATCGGAAGGGTATAACTTGTATGGTCACAGATGGTTAGCTAATGTATAATTGCAGCGAAAGGTGTAGAGTTGCCAATCTTCTTAACCCTGATGATGTCCACCATGATCTCCATAGTTTCCACGTACGTCAATCAGATCCTGAAATTTGGATTCCTCCATGAGATATTGAATTGTCTCGTTCCTCAAAACATCTGTGTTGCGAGTAGAGTTCTAATCTGCGATTGCCACCTCTCTTCTTCAACATCCTAACAACATGTTGGGCAAGTTCTTTGACTTTCACTTCATGTCAATGACCAAATGCATGTGTAGTAATAAATAGTATGCATATTATATCAACAGGAATATATACAAACAGGCTTACAAAAAATAATTGGGTGTGTAAACAACTTTGGTGTACGCGACAAACACATTTGAGAAGATCACGTCAGATTATCCCATATATTTATGAGTAAATTCAAAGTTCAACACCTGATAACACAGACAATGCATGTACAAATCATAAAATATTTGGTTTTATGCCACGTTGTGTACAAGAAGATGTAAATTAATTAATAATATTATTTTGACACAAGTTTAAGTTTGCAACCCTCAAATAACCTTCAAAATGGAGAGTGGCATCCACATACACCTATTTTCTTATCCCTCATGTGATGGATCCAGCAAGAGTTCCTGCTATTAACAAAAAACGCAGTTATAAGTATAACATCACATGTTGGCTGACCTACTATCTGCGGAAAGGCATAATTTCAAAAATTCATCTTTTGACTTTGACCTTGTTTAACCTTAGCTCCACAGTTACAGCACCACTTTACAACTCCAAGACAAGCCTAATTTTGACGAGGATATAATACGCTTTCAAACGGTATGTAACATGGCCTAGTGTATGTAAACAAAGTAGCTACGCAACCATTGTACCATTTAATAGCTCCCAGTCGTATACCGAATTTCCGGAGAGACAATTGGCTTCCCAAAGTTATACGACATCGCCATGAATAAACATACATAGATATACACAACCATTTATATTGTATGACGTTTGCGGAATGACACAATTTCGACCATTTATCACTTGACGGTGACTGTAGCATTTCTGCTATTTATAAACTTTCATAATTTAGGAACGAGTGCAGGTGCACGTGGCGTGGCTATAATTTGCTTATAATTAACTCGCGCCGTAGACAATTACATTGTTGTGTAGGGGTGTTTCACGATGCATAAATTAGGTATAGTTCATTGCCGCACGTCTTATTGGCTCGAGTGCGACGAACTTTCGCTTGACTACGCGGTGAGACGGTACATAGGGAAGTGACAATTCAATTTTATATTTAGATATTAAATTGCCGGCTAGACTTCCTTGAACTGTGTCAATGTATTGTATATAATTAAGAGACTGTTGTTCTCTATAGTTGGGGATGGTATAGATTCCCGATGTATGTAATTAAGAAACTGTTTTTCCTATACTTGGGATGGTATAGATTCCCTGAGTCCGAGCGCACCTGAACTTGTAATGCATTGACATTTGAAGTTCCTTTGAGAGTGCTAATAGTACTTAGTTTTTTAACGAGAAAAATCCGGAAGAAAGTGGAAGAAAATGGAAGATAGGGTTCTAAGACAATGGAAACTATTTTGATATATATTTTTGTATTTATTTTATTCAGATTATAAATATAATACATTTCATGATTATAATGTTAGGATAACATAAAAGTATATGCATTTGTGTTCATGTTTATGTTTTTGCTCATTACTTGTGTTATTAGTCACCTTATAGCAAAATCCGACATGGTTCCCATTTATCACCCACCATAAGCCATGTGGTACATGCTACAGTGACAAATTTTATCCATTCAATATCTATTGAAACAAGGCCCATCAATAAATGACTATGTCTTAGTTTTATGTTTATGTATTTGTGTTAATCACAAGGAATAATTGGGACAAAATATAAACTTATAAGATATGTTTAGAATAGCTCAGTCATCATCTGCTTATCACAGCAACTCTGCTTTGAATTAGTGTTTATATTTGCACTATTGAACCAGTGAGTAAGAAGTAGCTTACTGAACTAGGTGGCTGTCAGGCCTGGTGGACGTGAAACCATTTAGTATTCTACTACGTGGGAACAGCAAGACAAACCTGACTGCCTGAAGTAAGAAGCCATAAATGACACATATTTGTTTTATAAAGAACTGTATTCTACTTGCACTGAAATGTACTACAACACAAGTAAAAAAAATCAGTAACAAATATCCACATAGGCCTGAAATAAGAAGTCTTATTTATTTTGGCGATGGTGTTACCATGTTAAATACCTTATTTTAGATCAATATCACCAGCTTAAAAATGATGTATAAGTATATTTTAGTTACATACATTTTCTTCCGGAAGATATTGGAAGAAGCTGTTTCTTCCGGGACATGAAAGAAAGAAGAAGAAACATGGAAAAAACCGCCCTTCGGAAAAACTGCTAACCCAGGGTTCTATTATTTGTCTCGAGTATCAAGGTTTGGCTGGGGATAGCTACAGTTTAGACAGCAATCGACGAGAGCCTAGATAGGGTAGAATAAAAGAGTAGGTGTTGTTTTTATCGTTACTATAAAAGAGTTTTTTTGTAATTTATATAGTTGATAAAATTAATTAAATGTCCACTATTCCGTGTTGCGTTGTTCACGGTTTCTGCCTTCATTTACAAGCTTTGACATATGTAATACTAAACCCTACTAGACTTGAGCCATCTAGTTACGGAGACTTCGCCAAATCTGTGACAGTGACACTGTTTGATCGTCGCTTCACACCTGCTCCATCAACTGACAACTCCATGTCATATCTCATTTTCACGGGGAGAAATGGTTCTTTCATACAGTATATGATACGTACATATAAATGAAGTACTTGCAGGGTCATTGTAACTTTATGACTTTCGCGGTATTGCAAAACGAATATTCATCATTTCATAGTGACATTGTTTGACATTAGCTCCACTCGTACCATATCAGGTAAAACGTCCATATCATACATCGTTGTGACGGGGAAACTATAAGCTTTTAAAAAATATATGACTTGGCCATCTTGTAATTAAGTAAAATAGATATGCCACCCCTGTATTTTTATGACGATTGCGAAAGCGCACAATTTCGAAAATTCATAATTTGGTGGTGACCTTGTTTGACCTTGGATTCACGCTTACTGCACCACTTGGCAGCTCTACGACAGGCCTCGTTGGGACGGGGAGATGTAGGTTTTTCAAATGCTATAACATTTGGATGTGTGTGTGTGTAGGGGGGTATTTAAATCTGTCCGATAGGTGGTTCTACCGCTCGCCTACTAGACTACACTTTATATTACATTGCACGCAAATTCAGTATTCTCCTGGAGACGACTTCCACCTAAGTTAAATATATCCGTCATTAGACACTATACCATTTTATTCACTTTGCGCAACAATTCATAATGTACAAATACGAACAGATGTGACGAAACCAATGTAAGCGCTATATATTGGCACTGACAGTGTAAATTATGAAAGGCTTTGTATGGATGACATGACTGTTTCAGGTGTGCGGCCTACCGGCGAACAAGCCTTCGGCCCATTCCCGAGTAGGGGCGACCCCGGCCCACGACGCCGCTGCCATCGGCAACACCGACACTCTCCGCTGGCTGCTCACCCACACTGACAGCAACCTCGGTGACGTCGACGACACCGGTGCCACTGTTGTCCACCTGGCAGCACGCTACGGACATCTACGCATGCTCAAGTGGCTAGTGACGGAAGTGGCGGGAGGGTGCGAGTCGACACACACGGAGACACTGTCGCGGGCCCTGCCGCTGCACCTCGCCGCGATGAATGGTCACCTCGACGTCGTCAAGTTCCTCGTGGAACACGGCGTCATGTAAGATCACTTCTGATACTGGCCAGGCAATGTAGGCCCGTGTGTGTGTGTGTGTGTGTGTGTGTGTGTGTGTGTGTGTGTGTGTGTGTGTGTGTGTGTGTGTGTGTGTGTGTGTACGCGCGTGTGCGTGTGTGTGATGTATGCATGTATATATGTATGTATATATGTATGTATGTATGTATGTATGTATGTGTGCATGCATGTATGTATGTATGTATGTACATATGTGTATACATATATATGTGGGTGGGTGTGCGCTTGTGCGTGTGTGTGTGTGTGTGTGATGTATGTATGTATACATGTATGTAGGTATGTATGTATGTATGTATGTATATACGTATATATGTGTTTGTGTGTGTGTGCGCGCGTGCGTGCGTGCGTGCGTGCGTGCGTGCGTGCGTGCGTGCGTGCGTGCGTGTGTGTGTGTGTGTGTAGGTTGGAAGATAAAAATATTATTTTACCGAAATAAATTATGTGTTTTGTATAAATGTTTACATTTGTTCGATCAAGAAAGGTCTATCCTGGTGTTTTGAACATAACCATGTCCAACGATAGCTGGCGACTGTGTAATTACCGACTGTGTAGGTACCGACTATGTACGTACCGACTGTGTAGGTACCGACTGTGTAGATACCGACTGTGTAGGTACAGACTGTGTAGGTACCGACTGTGTAGGTACCGACTGTGTAGGTACCGACTGTGTAGGTACCGACTGTGTAGGTACCGACTGTGTAGGTACCGACTGTGTAGGTACCGACTGTGTAGGTATCGACACGGACTCTGCCAGCAGCTCCTCAACTACGGGTTGTGTTTACAGAGAGTGCGAAACAGATGACTATGACAGCGGCAACTGGCCTTGCCCTTGCAGCAAAGACGGACAGTAAGTTAACTGTTGGTGTCAAACAAAGGTTATTTTAAATCATCACGAATAAATTAATGAACTATATAGCCGAGTTCAATACACGAGTAACAGGAATGAACGTTCCCGCGCAAATGCACCAAAACACATGCAACGCAGGGTAGACGCGGAGTCACACAACTTGGGCTGAATTATATATTAAGGCTGCAGAGTGGATGAACATAGGTAAGAGTAACTAGTATATATATAATTGGACAAGTAAGTATTTGGCTTATCGAGAGATTGTTAACACGTGTGTGGTTCCCCCTCGTCACATCAATGAATATATATGACCACTAAACAAAAGTAGTTAATCAATGCTTTATATAGTATAGATGTTCACATCATAATGTTTACGGTAAACAAGTAGAAATAAAACTACTTCCTAGTGATGACTTCAACGGTAGTTAACAACCATCCAATTTCAATACATAGGAATTGAACTGCCATCGTACTAACACCATATAAACCAATATTCACCATTCGTTGTGTAAACTACAGGTATTTATGGCTCCACGAAATTCTACTAACCAACCTGCACTGGTTGCCATTACCAGCACGAGTAAAGTGTATGGTCTTGCTCTTCGTTCATTGAACACTGAATGTGTCAACCGATGTCAACCAGTTAGATAGCTGTGCTCCGATGAACGCAATCTACATCGCGTCTCACGAGCAAGGCGTCACTGGGGCGACCGGTCATTCAGTGTGGCAGCCCCAATTCTATGGACCTCGCAGCCAAAGCATCTAACGTCAACACCAATGATGGATGTTGTTTTAATACTAAACTTAAAACTCAACTGTTTTTTAGAATATTATCTTACGCCGCCATGGGCAATGACTGTTAGAATGGAATGATTTGATTTTCCCATTGTGGCGTGTGTGTACAATGTGATTGTCAGCTGTCAGCTTACTCTAAACACATGTTTCAGTTTGATCAACAGTCAGACGTGTTCAGGCGTGACGGCGACTTATCTGGCGGCGCAGCAAGGTCACCTTGAGGTACTGCGCTACCTGGTGGAGGAAGGTGGAGCCTCGCTCAAGATCCTGTGTCACGACCGCAAATCATGTCTACAGGCGGCGGCACAGACGGGCCAGCTCGAGACCATCGAATGGCTGGTGAGGACGTCACGACAGTAGCTCAAAACACGCACACGCACACGCACACGCACACGCACACGCACACGCACACGCACACGCACACGCACACGCACAATAGAATTCCCTCCTATCTACGTACTACAACCAGCACTTCACAGCACAACACCACTTTTTCATTTAGAAAATAAGTGCATCATATAAAAAATAAGAATATACATATTGCATAGTCACCTATTAGTGCATAAATTATAGTGCTTCTACGTAGAATAACAACATAATTTTTGATACTTGCATTTATTTGATGCTAAATTTAAGACATGTGAATCATGACCCAAAAGAGTTTAGTGGAGGCCCACATACAATTATTTTGTGGAGGTCGTTGGGCAACTGTTCGGTCTTCCCTTCCCTTAATACGGCGCAGAACCATATATATATATATATATATTCATGCAACAAATCAGTTTTATACCACTGACTTCCTGAAGGTGACGTGCAAGAAACTCGACGTCAATGACCGCGACTTCGATGGCTCCACTGCGCTTCACTTTGCTGTGGGTCAAGGTCACACAGAGGTCGTCCAGTGGTTGTTGCAACATAGCGGCAAGATGACACGTGACTCGACGGGAGGGACACTGCTGCATACTGCTGCTGAGCAAGGACACATTGAGGTCGGGACCAGACTAAGACCCAGTTCATGTAATCCGATAATTATGAACTCCAATTTACTATAAAATACATTTATCACCCCGGTTTTACGTTAACCTTTGGATGAATTTATAATTAAATAGGTTGTGATATTAGCCATATTCCAAGTATATATATATATATATATATCGGCCACATTATCGAGGCTCACTCCAATTTGTGATTGGCATGACGTCCAGTTCACGCCAGAAGTGTGACAAGGTGTCGGTCATCTGTCCACAGTGTGTCCAGCTGTTGCTGCGGTGTGGGTGCGACCCAGAGACGACGGACAACGACGGTCTGACGGCTGCCGAGCTGGCTGACCTCACGGGACACGGGCGATGTGCCGACCTCATCCGGCGGGCCGACCACACTGGTGAGGGTCATGGCTACCCCGTCTCGTCGTCGACCTTCAACTACTTCCATTCTTCAAATAACAACATAGGATATAATGTGTGTGCGTGTGTGCGTGTGTGCGTGTGTGCGTGTGTGCGTGTGTGCGTGTGTGCGTGTGTGCGTGTGTGCGTGTGTGCGTGTGTGCGTGTGTGCGTGTGTGCGTGTGTGCGTGTGTGCGTGCGTGCGTGCGTGCGTGCGTGCGTGTGTGCGTGTGTGCGTGTGTGCGTGTGTGCGTGTGTGCGTGTGTGCGTGTGTGCGTGCGTGTGTGCGTGCGTGTGTGCGTGCGTGTGTGCGTGTGTGCGTGTTTGTTTCCTTAATTCCTTTAGTGGAGAATGATATTATTGATTCACATTTATTTTATACTTAAATGGATTACTATAGTTCACCACATCGCTCACTTGTTTACAATATTTGTCATCGGCGTTCTGATCCTACGTCTACGCCCACTGAGTGAAGTTGATACAGCCAGAAGAAGACCGAGAATTTACACTATAATTTCTTCTTATATTATGTTAACGTGGATCGCTGTAAATTAGGTATTTAACCAATCGTGTGGTGTTTCCTTCTGACGCCAGCCCTTGACGTGATCGACGCCTACCACGACCCGGACAAGACAGGACACACAGACACAGACGACGCGACCACCCCGGCGTCTCAACCACCGTCAGCCAACCACTGTCCAATATGCCTCATTCCCCCACTGCGCCCCGTGACCTGCCACCCCACCTTCGTGTCCCACCAGTGTCCCCCCGAAGGGACGGAACATTCCGTCTTAGTTACTAATACAAAACCGATCCAACTGCCCGGGTTTCCGCCGAATGTGTGCGTCCCTGTTACTCGCGTCCAGAAGCCCTGCCATGAACCTATGTCACCAGTGAAGGGGCGGCTGACGTCTGGCTGTCAGGCTGCCGAGAGGAGAGAGTCAGGGGACCGCTGGATGTTGGCATCGAGAGACGCCACATCCGCGACTTCTGATGAGAGAACATCTCGAGACGCCGGCGTGCCCAGAAAGTCTCCTCCATCGGCCGTTCAGCGCGCAGAGCAGGCGTGAGTTATTGTGCTTCTACAGACTTCCGCGGTTTTACGTGTTGCCATTTCGAGAGCACATTTGTAGTACTTCGTCAAACCCCTGGACAGCTGGGAGGGTCGCTAGTGCTCTATTCGTATCACTCGCCTTAGTCTGTTTAACATAGATAACCAAGCCAGACGTAAGGCCGACATCATGTTTGTTAATGTATAAGTATCTGTTTCTCTTGCTGCTGAGTATTCTTGCGCTGGATGAAGTACCCCCGTCACGACTACGTGCCGACTTCGCTGACTACAGCGCTGTATTTAATCTAGAAAGTGATTTCAGTCGACTGTTCACTATACTGTTGTTCGTATTTAGGTGCACCGTGGTCCGAGTCGTGGCCAGGTCCTCATACGCAGTTTGTATCTTCGCAGCAGCTCTACGACTACGAGCGACGAAGACAGACTGCTCCCGCCGCCTCCCCCGCCTCCCCCGCCACCGCCCAGACAGTCCTCTGACGGCCGCGCCACGCCGCCAGTGAGACCGGGCCTCAGGTGGCCGTGCGCCGACCTCCTGCAGGAGCTGAAGGCAGCCAACGGCAGCGACTCACTGAAGAGATCCAGCGGCCGAGTGTCGCCCAACTCTGTCTACTTCGGCAGACCTGGCCGGCGCCGACACGACACCCCGACCGCCGGGATACAGGTGGGACGTCAACACTAAGTCCCTCTCTGTCTTGACTTCCTGTTGACACTTTGTGCGTGTACGTGCGCGTGCGTGTGTATGTGCGTGCGTGCATGCGTATGTGTGCATATGTGTATGTGCGTGTTTGCTTCTGCTATGCAGTGTACGTATAACCCACTAGCCAATTAGGCCTACTCAAGATGTGACTGTGTGAACACAGGCCTCGTAGACGTTGTGAGACGAGGTTTGTGACGGTGTGGTCTTTACTTTCTCAATCCTTACATTTATAAAAATGCACACCCAAATGTAGTATTTATGTGGTCAGCCTGCTATATGACGGCTTTCAGGAAATTACAATGTCAGTCCATACAGCCTGGCATACACATATCATATAGTATAACTCCACATATCCCCGTTCTGTCCCTAGGCTTACAGTACCAAAACACGCGAGGTGTCCTAAAGCTGTGTCAGTTCAACGCATCCAAGCTTTTGTTGGTGAGGCTCGCATTTCCTGACAGACCTTGGCAGACAATAGGTACCTAGGGATATCGCCTGTTTCTTGATAGCGCTCACGATAAGCACACGCCTAACAAAGACATACTTGAAAATGATCGCTCAATTGTTGACTACACTTACAAAACAACACGTGTGGTGTAATAGTACTTTGGACGACCAAACAAGAGTGAAACGGTTACGCGTTTTTGTGGGCAACGTTAGAGAAGAAAACAATAATTAAAAGTTATAAAGACTTTGTCGCCGGCTGTCTTAATCGTTTAATTGGAAGCAGCTCTGGGGACATTTCGCGAATGCCTTCCAAGCCGGCTGCCATCCGACTCCAACTTACCTAGTTAGGCAATATGCGCGGACGGTTTCGTTTCAACAAATCCATGACTATCTTAGCAAAATCATCGCACCGACGTTATTATGTGACTGGTTCCTGTATACAAATGTCGATTAAACGGAGTACTCGATCACCTGCCGTGAAGTCGACCGTGTTGCCGAAAGACTCTGAGCTCGGTTGCCGGAACATGCTTTTGGTTACTGCGTTCTGCTCCGTGTGATCCCTTTGGTTGAATGAACATTTATTCAACAACAACAACAACAACAACCTAATACATGCACAGTTTGGTTTGCTGCTGCTGCTGAAAGAACATAGCTGAAGTCTTAGACTTATGTGTTGCTGCCCTTCTTGAACTAAAAAAACCTGAATAAATACAACACGAATTATATATAAATTACAAGATAATATTCACAACTCACATATAAACTTTTAGTGCTTGTGTTACTATTACAAAACGTCACCTTCAATTAACAATTCACAAATATGTAGAAAGTAATGAGAACTTGATTGCTTTTTTAAATTGTGTTAAACTTGGAAGCTGAGTCAGTTTATTTGGTAAATTGTTCCACGTTTTTATAACCTTGACGGTGATTGACAGCAGTCGGAGGGTGGTGTTTTGTCTTTTTAACATAGAACAGTTTGCTTTGTCTTGTATCATGTATGTGTATAGCTGCAGTTGGTTCAAATAATGCTTGAACACGAACATTTAAAGAGTGGTTGTTTGCTTTATAAAGTATGATCATAGTCTTGTATATAACTAGATCATGAAATTTAAGCATGTTTGTGAGATGGAAAAATACAGATGTATGATCATGGTAATTAAGGTTATAAATAATCCGTATAAATTTTTTTGTAACATAAATAGTTTTCTGAGTCTAGATTGATAAGTATTTCCCCAGATCTCACAGCAATATGACATATGTGGTTCAACAAGTGAATTATGTAATGTGTATAACGCTTGACAATCAAGAACCTGCCTAGTTTTATACAAAACTGCTATGCTTTTTGATACTTTTGATTCAACAATTTTTATGTGTTTTCTCCATGTTAAGTTTTCGTCAATGGTTACTCCTACGAATTTTGTATATGATACCTGCTCAATGTTTGTCCCATTCAAAACTATATTCACATCTGTTCTAGGTTGTTTTTTATTATTAAACATTATAAAATGTGTTTTGTTCACATTAAGCGATAATTTGTTCGCTCGGAACCACAGGTCTAGTTTTTTAGTTCGTTGTTTACATAATCTGTGTTACTAGCGGAATAAAAAATGTTTGTATCATCAGCAAACAAAATAATGTCAAGCAATTTTGAGACTTCACACATGTCATTTATGTACATAATAAATAATAACGGGCCAAGGATTGAACCTTGCGGGACTCCACACTTGATTTCCTTTTGTTCTGAGTTACTGTTGTTATATTGTCTACGGTTGGTTAAGTAGCTTTTTATCCAGTCCAGAGCCAGACCCCTTATTCCGTAGCATTGCAATTTACTTAGCAGTATGTTGTGGTCAACAGTGTCAAAGGCTTTTTTTATGTCGATAAAGACCCCAATCGTGCTTTGGCATTTATCCATTGCTGAAGTAATCTTTTCGACAAATTCTGTTAAAGCTAGTGAAGTTGAGTGATTACTTCTGAAGCCATACTGCCCATCTGTCAATATGCGTTGTGTTTCAATGAAAGACATTAGCCTTTTGTTGAATATTTTTTCAAGTATTTTTGAAAATTTGCGTTGACAACATGTTATGGAGAAAGTAAATTGCGTATATTTAAACATATCGTGTGTCCTGTACAACTAAGTTCCATTTGGGGCCTGCGCATTTTATAATGTCCTCATGACCTCATGTCTAACGACGGATGAACTGCGTGGGTATTATGGTCCACATCCGGCCTTCCTGGCGTGGTTGATGCTGATCTACAAAACAGTTGTAGAACCAATGTAAGCGAGCGTAAAAGTAAACTTCTCACGCAAGCTGGCAGACGTGACTGCAATCGACACTTTTAATAATAATAATAATAACGTCTAACCGTGGATGTTGACAAACACTGATTAAACGCATCAATTCTACTCTCCTCGGTGCTGTCAGACACTGCCTGTCTGAATGTTGCAACACTTGTCACGCAACACAAACGCTATTATTAACTTTAATAACACTGTGACGGCCTCGCACTGAATGGCACGGAAATAAAACCTCGTTCATGTTGATAAGTTATCCTTCACCTGTGTCGACCCATGTGTAACAAGAACCTGTTTCCATTCAACCTCCCTGTGTCACAGAAATCACCCATGCCTGATGGGTCACTTGTGTCCCACTACACAGTGACACAGCTGATGGCATTACTGGCCTGTTGACGATAACTACCCCATGACTGATTGCGTATTTGGAGAAGGTAGACTATATCAAGACACGGGCATATAGCGACCGTGTTCACCGAGCACAGGCGGTACCGGGGGACCACGGCTGTGCCGTAGATTCGACATAAACATAACTACTTGTCAAGTGGCGCTCACTGGCGACGCGCTAGTCTTTTGACGTACGTTAGTGTTTCGTCACGATTCGCTGACGCTCGTTCAAAACACGAATCGAGGGCTTGTGTCGATTAGGTAGGAGTGCTGCAGCGGTCATCGTTGAGCGGTTTTCAAAGCGTCGCTGATACAGTTGCACTGTGCAGTTGAATGGCCGACTGCGCTATCTTGTTCATCAGACCTATCGACCTTATTTACAGCGCCTTCTTCGTAGCGTGCGCCACTCGGCAAGCGGGGCACGACAGTAAAGCCGGTATAAAAACAGGAAAATTGTTACATATAGTGGCGACCGTTTGGACACAACAGACGGTCGACTGTTGTGGTGACACAACGTGTGCCTACATCCGGCCGGACTGGTGGTTTACTTTGACAGCCGACACTTGCACACAATGATCGTTGAATGAAGTGAAGTATATCAACAGTTGTTGTGCAAGGAAACGACGTATACGTTCTGAAATAGTGGTTCAGCCGTGACAACAACAGTCTCTATACGCACTGGGTACTTGTGGAATAGTACAGCCAGACGTCAATCAACAACATTGTACAATGCCACGCAGTCGTGGACGTATTCTCAAGTTTCGTATGACATGTATAAGTGCCTAGTCACGTCGCCCATTACGATAACGTTGACTGCGTACCACTGCCGACGCAAAAGGGTCGGTGCTCCATTGTAATACAGACTTACGCCACATGTATGGCTATTTTAAAAACATAAACGTGTGGAAGGCGATAATGAAGCTTGTGTGCGGATGACGTTAGTGGAAGAAAGCACGAATATACATGTTAGCGTAGTGTTGATGTGCTCCTGGAAGCAATGGGACAGTTAAGTAGTCGCCTCGACTACCGGGTGAGAAGGACTTCGCGCCGAGCTCACTCCCCGGGTATCCCGCCGTCCATACACGAGATATCGAACGGGGAGCACGGCCCACCGGTTGTCAGTCGCTCTCAAAGTAAGACGGTGCAACATGTGCGCACGGTAGGTGAGCGCCGACTCACCCAGGACACATGGGACGGACACAAGTACGAGTGGAGGTCTGAGGGAGAGAGTTGGGGGAGTCCCGAGGACGCCCTTCCCGACGACGAGGACACCGGGGGATATGAGACGCCGATCTGCCTGCAGTCGGAGCCGTCAGACTGGAGGCCGGACGAGTTGGAATCGGTCTCTTCCGCCACCGACAGAGAGGACGACGACGATACTTTGACCTGCCTCAAGACAGACGTGGACGGACAGGTAGGTTGAGGTCTACCTTAGTTGGAGCCCAGTGGCGAAGTGGTTAGAGCATCGGACTCTCAATCGTGAGAACCCGGGTTCGAATCATGGGCTGCCGTATCGAGCCTTGGGGAAGTTCATTCACTCTACGTTGCTCCAATTTACTCAGCTGTATAAATGAGTACCTGGCTACAGACAGTGGTGGATATATGTGTACGAATAACCTTCGCGCATTAATTGCAGCGTGGCTGAATGCTTCACAGAGAAGTCGAGATGGTGTTCGAATGAACAGATCTGTCAGGGGACAAAGTGTAAAGCGCATTGAGCAGTCGTAGGGGCTGGATACTGCGCGGTATAAGAACTTACCTTCTTTCATGACTTTTAGTCACTTTGTCTTGCCGCTGAGGAAGTGAGATACTTCTTCGACATAGTCGTGTTGGTTGTTGGGTGGGAGAATGAGGGATGTGCGTGATGTCAAACCCGAAAAGGGTTTGTATCATAACCGGGTAAAACCTGAAGTCGTTGCTACGAACAATCACATAAAACGCAGTTGCAGGGTTGGCTCTGTCGTGTGACATTTATGAATATCCACCCTAGGTTCCAACGAGATGCCTCCAACAAGAAGTTTTGTAATATCAGGTAGATTTTCTGTCTGCAAAACTAAATAATGTAGAAATACGTGAAACGATCGATTTGCACATTGTTTGTGGCTGACTGATAGGCGCGAGGTACGGATACAGATAGCGTTGGGAAAATGTTGCTGCAAATACACATCTGCAGTATACAGAATTGTCCCTCTCTTGAGCGGCCACCCTTTCTGCAGAGGTACTTTGGTCGTATAAGAAGGGTGACCGTTCTACAAAGGGACACCTAGTCAGCCTTCAACCTACCACACAGGACAGCATGCACAAACTACAGTAATGTATATGGATACACATCCTTGTGTATTGTATATGTTCGCCTGAACACACACGAAGCTCGCGTAATGTAACATAGCCGAACTCTAACACGGCCTCGTCCACGTGACCCGTAGGAATGACAAGTGCTGCAGGAAATCTTGCAGCGTAGACAGATATTTGACTGCAAAATGGCCTTTGCAATAAAATGGCCTGATAAGCCGGCCGCTGGTCGCATTAGAAAGGCGGCTGCTCTAGAAGTTGTTTCTATATTATACAACAGAGTGTGTGTCTCTGTCTGTCTGTCTGTCTGTCTGTCTGTCTGTCTGTCTGTGTGTCTGTGTGTGTGTCTGTCTGTCTGTCTGTCTGTCTGTCTGTCTGTCTGTCTGTCTGTCTGTCTGTCTGTCTGTCTGTCTGTCTGTCTGTCTGTCTGTCTGTCTGTCTGTCTGTACGTTCAGTATATATCTCCGTCAGTTTTGCATGCATGGAGCTGAAATCAGTTCTTACTAGGTTCGCCGAATTTTTGGGGAAAAGGAATACGAACAAAAATACGATTGCTCACCTGGGGCCTGTTTGTCTCCGCCAGAACACAGCCTTACTTACGTCACTTCCTTCTACGTGAAACTATCCAGTCTACATAGGGTCGGCCGTCGTGTATTTATGACATCCTTTCATATGATCATTGACATTGCACGATCACAACAACAGCAGCAACTCCCACGTGAATGACCTACCTAAATGTGCCAACTTCATGAAGACGTACACAATGGCGTACACGAGTGTATGCAATCAATGGTGTACAGAGGGTCAGAGTCAGGAACTTATACCAAAAGTCCCCGAGCATACAGCATCGTGTGTGGGTGGTGTTGGTTTGTTCTTCACCTCGTATCGCAATGAAATAAATCGCTAATGTGGCGCCACCTATCGAGTAAAGCACAGTAATTATTTAACAAGATTTAACAAGATTGCCACCCAGAGAATTAACTCTAGGTGGCAGGTGGACAAGGAAGCCCTTTGGCTTATCGAGAGTCCGACCCTTTTATCTATGTGTATCCCGCCCGTCTGAGGTATGTGTCGATTTTATGCTTAAACATATTCACGCTACTAGCACCCACACAATCAGCAGGTAATCTGTTCCATTCATTTACAGTCCTTTGTGAAAATGAAAACTTTCTTATATCCAATCTACTCTGCTCCTTTGCTAATGTAACTTCATGTCCTCTAGTCCTTCTATCTTTCTTAACTGAGAAAAACATGTTTCTATCAATATTTTCATAACCCTTCAATATTTTAAACACTTCTATCTGATCTCTTCTCAATCTCCTGGTCTCTAGTGTTGTTAAACCGCATTTTTAGGCGTATTTCGAAACTAAGATCCCTCAGTTTTGGTATCATTTCAGATGTTCTCCTCTGCACTCTTTCTAGCATATCTATGTCCTTCCTGCGATATGGCCTCCACGCTTGTATACAATATTCTAAATGAGGCCTAACTATTGTTTTGTACAGCGGTATTATTAGGTCTTTTTCCTTATACGTTATGTTTCGCCTAATTAATCCAAGGATTTGATTTCCCTTTGAAGCTGCAATTCCACACTGCTCTGAAACCTTCATATCAGCACCAATGGTTAACCCTAAGTCCTTTTCTTTTACAGTAGTACTTAGTACAGTACCCCCCATTGTATATTCTACCTCTTCGTTCCCATGTCCTGTGTGGAGGCATTTACATTTCCCAAAATTGAACAGCATTTGCCACTTTTCAGACCATTTGATCAACCTGTCAAGATCATCTTGTAAATGCTGTCTATCTCCATCACTTTTAATCCGTCTAAACACTTTTGTATCATCCGCAAATTTCAACACCTTGCTTGTTATTTCATCATCCAAATCGTTGATATATATTAAGAATAATATAGGTCCTAATACTGATCCCTGTGGTACCCCACTCCAGACCGATTTCCAGTTTGAAGCCTCCCCATCAACTACTACACGTTGTCTTCTGTCAATCAGCCATTGTTCTATCCAGTTTATTATACCATTTCCTATGCCATGGGCCTTTAGTTTAAGCAGTAATCTTTGATGTGGTACTTTGTCGAAAGCTTTTTGAAAATCTAAGTAGGCGATATCTACTGGTGATCCCTCATCTACCCACTTAGTGATGTCTTCCAAAAAACATAACATATTTGTTAAGCATGACCTCGCTTAAAAAAAACCATGTTGAGATGGGTTTATCAAGTTTTGTTTAACAAGAAAATCCACCATGTGATCTTTAATTAGTCTTTCTAATAATTTACAAATCACTGATGTTAAACTCACTGGTCTATAGTTCTCTGACTTGTTTCTCGAAAAAAATTTTGAATAACGGTATAATGTTTGCTTCTTTCCATTCTGAAGGAACCACTCCCTCGTCTAATGACAAGTTGAAAACTGTTGCAAGCGGTGCGCTAATTTGTTCTACAATTTCCAATAGTAGTTTGGGTGGAATACCATCCACTCCAGGTGATTTATTATCCTTCATAGCCCTTATTTTCTTAGCTACCATTTCCGGGGTTACAATTAATTGTCCTAAATAGTCTGAATCTGCCCCCTTGAACTTAGCCTCTGGTACTGGCAGTGAACTAATATCTTCCCTGGTAAACACTGAACTAAAGTACTCATTCAGGTCTTCTGCCATTAATAATCCCTCTGATATTATATTTCCAGCACTATCTTCTAGAGGACCGACCTTATCTTGAACTTTCTGTTTGCTTCGAACATACGCATAAAAACTCTTGCTGTCATGTTTTATATTACTAGCTAATTGTTGTTCATAGCTTCTCTTTGAATTTATAATTTCAGCTGTAGCTTGGTCAAGAGCTTCTTTATAACTGTTGTAGTTTTCATCATTTCCAGTACATCTATATGACTTCCACATCATTTGTTTATACTTAATTTTTCTAATGGCTTCTTTCGATAAATGTTTCTTTTTGGACCGTTTTCCTTGTTTTTTGAAGGGTACAAATTTATCGACTATGCACTTAATTTCACTCTTTAATAAATTCCAGCATTCTGTTGCCGTCTTATTTGTCAGTGTTTTATTCCAGTCTATCTTTGCTAAATATTTCCTCATGTCCTTATACCTTCCTTTGTGGAAATTTCTCCTATACTGCTTTTTACTATTCCTTTCTGATTTTACTTTGATGGTAAAATGTATCTGGTTGTGATCGCTACTCCCCAGTGGCTCACATATCTTGACATTGTCAACTAATTCATTCTGTGAGAACAAAACTATGTCTAACACATTCTCACCCCTGGTTGGTTCTAGCACATGTTGAGAAAGGAAAGTATCTTGAACGAAACTTTAAAACTTGTGGTCCTCACTCCCCATACTCTGTAGAGATTTCCATTGTATATGCCCGTGGTTAAAATCCCCCATAATAATACAGTCCCGTTTGCTTACTTCCCTTATGGCGTTTTGTATTTTTTCATTATCTTCTATGCTTATGTTTGGACTTCGATAAACTAACCCAACTTTTAACGTTGAGTTTTCTGTAACTATGTTACACCAAACAGCTTCTTCGCAATCTGCTTCTCTTTCTAATTTTATTTCATAAGCCTGGATAGATTCTTTAATATATAAAATAACTCCACCTCCATTTCTTCCTATTCTATCTTTTCTAAACATTACATATCCTGTCAGTCCCAATTCAGCATCTGATATATCGGTGGTGGTCCAGGATTCGGTTATACCTATTATATGAGGGTCAATATATTCTACCATAATGTTTAGTTCATTTCTTTTGTTTACTATACTCCTTGCATTTAAACAACCACATTTATATCCAGCTTCAGAAGAGAATTCCAGACTGTTATTTGCTGATTTATTTGTGCTGAATTTATCTATGCCTCCATTTTCAGGCTTTTCTGTGAGTCCCCCTGCGAATCTAGTTTAAATAGATGCAACCTGTCCCACTCTCAACAGATCGCAGTAGGTTCTCTGAGAAAACTGCTGCCCCCTTTCCACTAAGATGTAGGCCATCTCTCATGTACATATCTTCCCTCCCAACAAAGTATCCCCATAAATATGTGAATCCCACCCCCTCTTCTTCACACATCTGCTCAACTAGTGCATTGATCGCCATCCCCTTGCAGTTTCTAGTGCATTGATCGCCATCCTCTTGCAGTTTCTATATGAACATCGACACTGTATTAGAACTGGACAGGACGTGTTGGCAACTATGTCACGTGTCCATTTAATCCGACGGCTGTTGGTGGTAGTTTTTGAAGCAATTTAGGATTGCTCAGAATCACTCAATCCTCGCCATGTATTGGTGGTGGATTTGTTTGAACTTGCGCTAAACAGTATGTTTTGGGGATTTTGCGAACTAATGAGAGCCCCTTAAGTTTAACAAGAGTTAACAAGATTGCCATATGAAGGTTTACGCTTTAGGTGGCATGTGGACTAGTGGGAGCCCGCTTAAGTTTAACAAGAGTTAACAAGATTGCCATATGAAGGTTTACACTTCGGGTGGCATGTGGACTAGAAAGCCTTAGGGTTATCTAGAGTGCAACACTTTTCCACCTACGTATAACCCACCCTTATCAGACATCTATCACTTCTATTTTAAACATTTTCACACTCTTATCCATATCAGTCAATATTTTAAACACTCCTATCACGTATGATATTATATAACCTTGCGTATCCACCTTAGCTCCCTCCACAATGTTGTCAACTCATATTTTATTATACGACTAAGGTTTCTCAGCTCAGGTATCATCTTGGTCACTCTTCGTTGTACTCTGCCTAACTTATCAAAGTCTTTCTTACGATTTGGCCTTCATTCTTTTATGCAAAATTCCAAATGAGGCTAGCTATATTTTGCTTTTGTTAATGTTTCTTTATACGTGATATTTCTTTTGATCGGCCATAAAATGTGATTATCCTTTGAAGCAGTAGTCGCACACTGTTCTGAAACGTTCATGTTATCACTAACGCTTACTCCTAATCCCTTTCCTTTATGGTTTTACATAATATAGTATACCCATTATATATATTGTTGTCCATTTTTCCATATCGTAAGTCTACGCATTTACATTTCCAAAACTTAAATAACACAAATTTGCCAGACTATTTACCTGGTTACAGATCACTGTTTGACTGCCAGGTTCTTGATATAAGTAGAAAGTGCCACAGATTTTTGTAAGGCCTTCTCATATTCGAGGATTGTTTTGGTATCCTAAACGAAAATGTTTAGTTAAGAGGAAATTGCACACTTGCAGACAGCGACATGTCTGCTGCACGTTAGCTTAAATAGTACTTGCTAGTTGGCGGCAGAATATGGAAAGTTCTTTGTGTACCAAGATAGAATCCAGTTTGCGTGGGTGACAACTGACAGGCAACTTTTTTTTAAATAAAAAAGTGGGAGTTGACAAAACACTGCTGCAGGTCAGTGACAAGACAATCATCAAAGTGTATGGGTGTCTGCGCAGAGTCTGCAATCGCGTGACTCACAGTCAGCATTGGTTGCAATATGTGGGGGGGTATTGATACGTTACAAACTGGAGGGAATCGGCAGTCTGGCAGGGGAATGCCTGTGTTATGGGGCTGAAATTCGGATGGCCGTGCCGTCTGTCGTAATGGCCGCACACATGCTGTGACATGTACCAGATTACATTGCATGATGGATAATGTACAAGGCTTGTCGATGATGGTTAGTTTGTTTCTGTGACTGCAGGCGAAAGCTGCCTCACCGAAAGGAGAGTTCGACCCTGAACACTTCCTGGAGCGAGTGCCGCATACTGACACGGAAGGTGTCGTGATAGCGCCGTGGAAGCGGCTCATCATCGCTAGGCAGATGGCGGAGAATGCCCGGCATAAGAAGGAAGCAATGAAACAGGTAAATATTTGTATCATCCTAATGTCAGTCATTGTGTAGTATCATTGTTTTCCAGCATTATTCCTAATAAGTGCCTTCTTGAAATAATTTACATGATGATTGTCGTAATCTGAAACATTAACTTCAGATTTGTCTTCAATAGATTCAATGAACATCATTATTATCGTTGGCATTGCTGTGAACAATATGGTTATGATCATCGTTTCTGTGAACAAGATGGTTATGATCATCGTTTTGGTCATCACTATAGAAACATTGCTATCGTTATTTTTAAAATATACTAATATACGGTTTGTTGATGTCACGAGTGCTATCAGCTAGATAACAGCACGGGTGAATGCGGTAGATAGTAGTCACGGATGTATGTTATCTGGATGTTGTGATAGGGTCGCAGATCGCCATTACTGTCGTGGCCAGTGCAGTAACAAACCTTTACGGGGAATTTCTTAAAATCCCGAACAATAAAACTCATTCTCCAAAAGAATAACTTGGTAGTACGTAGGCGGCCCTAGGTGAGATTAGGTCAGAGACCAAGCAACTAATAACATGGTAATGTGTTTCTGGGGCAGTGGACTGGGTCACGAATATTCATTTTAGGAATATTACGTGACTCTGAACATACTGTTCAACCTTGTGAGTCTTTTCTATGACTATTCACATTCACGTGAACTGTTCACTGCTCAACTGAGGATAGTTTACGTTACTTACAACAATCGTAATGTGATTGTCCATAGAAAGAGTAATATTTAGATGGATTGAAAATCAGTAGGGGCCTATGGTTACGGATTTGTTGACATCTTATTCCTTGTGAGTTTTAACAAGATATCCAATGCTGTGCGCATATCTTCACATACAGTACACGGCTGGCTCGTAATGAGAATCCTATGTTAAGCTTACGTTACTGAACGCTGAGTGGAAATCAGCGCGGCTTGTCGTTATACAAAGTTAGATATAGAGGTAGCGGGTTTGCAATTATCATAGTCTTTAGCGATCGTTGGGACCAGTAAACATACAACGACAGTAAGCCTATTGTTGGGACCAGTAAACATACAACGACAGTAAGCCTATTGTTGGGACCAGTAAACATACAACGACAGTAAGCCTATTGTTGGGACCAGTAAACCTACAACGACAGTAAGCCTATTATTGGGACCAGTAAAGCTACAACGACAGTAAGCCTGTTGTTGGGACCAGTAAACCTACAACGACACTAAGCCTATTATTGGGACGAGTAAACCTACAACGACAGTAAGCCTATTATTGGGACCAGTAAACCTAAAACGACAGTAAGTCTACTATTGGGACCATTAAACCTACAACGACAGTAAGCCTATTATTGGGACCAGTAAACCTACAACGACAGTAAGCCTATTTTTGGGACCAGTAAACCTACAACGACAGTAAGCCTATTATTGGGACCAGTAAACCTACAACGACAGTAAGCCTATTGTTGGGACCAGTAAACCTACAACGACAGTAAACCTATTATTGGGACCAGTAAACCTACAACGACAGTAAGCCTATTATTGGGACCAGTAAACCTAAAACGACAGTAAGTCTATTGTTGGGACCAGTAAACCTACAACGACAGTAAGCCTATTATTGGGACCAGTAAACATACAACGACAGTAAGCCTATTGTTGGGACCAGTAAACCTACAACGACAGTAAGCCTATTATTGGGACCAGTAAACATACAACGACAATAAGCCTATTGTTGGGACCAGTAAACATACAACGACAGTAAGCCTATTATTGGGACCAGTAAACATACAACGACAGTAAGCCTATTATTGGGACCAGTAAACATACAACGACAGTAAGCCTATTATTGGGACCAGTAAACCTAAAACGACAGTAAGTCTATTGTTGGGACCAGTAAACCTACAACGACAGTAAGCCTATTATTGGGACCAGTAAACCTACAACGACAGTAAGCCTATTGTTGGGACCAGTAAACCTATAACGACAGTAAGCCTATTATTGGGACCAGTAAACCTACAACGACAGTAAGCCTGTTGTTGGGACCAGTAAACCTACAACGACAGTAAGCCTATTATTGGGACCAGTAAACATACAACGACAGTAAGCCTATTATTGGGACCAGTAAACATACAACGACAGTAAGCCTATTATTGGGACCAGTAAACCTACAACGACAGTAAGCCTATTGTTGGGACCAGTAAACCTACAACGACAGTAAGCCTATTGTTGGGACCAGTAAACCTACAACGACAGTAAGCCTATTATTGGGACCAGTAAACATACAACGACAGTAAGCCTATTATTGGGACCAGTAAACATACAACGACAGTAAGCCTATTATTGGGACCAGTAAACCTACAACGACAGTAAGCCTATTGTTGGGACCAGTAAACCTACAACGACAGTAAGCCTATTGTTGGGACCAGTAAACCTACAACGACAGTAAGCCTATTATTGGGACCAGTAAACATACAACGACAGTAAGCCTATTATTGGGACCAGTAAACATACAACGACAGTAAGCCTATTATTGGGACCAGTAAACCTAAAACGACAGTAAGTCTATTGTTGGGACCAGTAAACCTACAACGACAGTAAGCCTATTATTGGGACCAGTAAACCTACAACGACAGTAAGCCTATTGTTGGGACCAGTAAACCTACAACGACAGTAAGCCTATTATTGGGACCAGTAAACATACAACGACAGTAAGCCTATTGTTGGGACCAGTAAACCTACAACGACAGTAAGCCTATTATTGGGACCAGTAAACCTACAACGACAGTAAGCCTATTGTTGGGACCAGTAAACCTACAACGACAGTAAGCCTATTATTGGGACCAGTAAACCTACAACGACAGTAAGCCTATTGTTGGGACCAGTAAACATACAACCAGTAGACGTATATGAGCCATTTATGTTTGCAGAAAGAAGAAGAGGAGGTGAAATATTTCGAACTTCCCCGGTGGAAGAGGGCGTTGATTCTGAAGACAGAGGCCCAATTGAGGTACGACGTCCACTATTCTCCAAGTCGGCCCAGTGCAATATGACAGCGTCGTTTCCATTGACACAAATGAACACAAGTTGAAGAATAGTGTCCTCCGTCATGCTGCAGCCATGTTCTGGTTGTTTTTAGCAGTCTGCGTCGTAGCAGCAATAGAAATGCCTATACATAATATATTTGCTAGTTTCAAGCGGCATGTGATACATCGTTTAATTGGTGCACAATCACTTTCGTTGAGTTTGCAACTTTCTGATCGACGTGCAATATTTAACTGTCAAAAGGGTTACGTTATACAATATTGATGATCAGACGTGCGTGTAATTGTAAGCTATTTTGTTTTTGCGCGCACACACACATACACACATACCACACATTGCACACGCATACGGACACGCACTCACTCACTCACTCACTCACTCACTCACTCACTCACTCACTCACTCACTCACTCACTCACTCACTCACTCACTCACTCACTCACTCACTCACTCACTCACTCACTCACTCACTCACTCACTCACTCACTCACTCACTCACTCACTCACTCACTCACTCACTCACTCACTCACTCACTCACTCACTCGCCCACGCACGCACGCACGCACGCACTCACTCACTCACTCACTCACTCACACACTCACTCACTCACTCACTCAATTATACACACGCACGAAAACGCACGCAGACACACATACACACATACCCACACACACATACACACATACCCACACACACAAACACACACACACACACATACTCATACACACACATACACACACACATGCACACACACATATCCTAAATAGTATGTCATTCTGTTCGACAGAGAGAGGCGCGAGAGAAGACTAGAAGATGAGCTTGAGACGAAGTCGAAGAGACTGAGGGACCCATCACTTTTGCTGGATGACGACGGACTGCCGATACCGGACCCCCTCGACGATGAGATGTCGCTGGCCGAGGTTCTGCCGGTGGAGCCTCGGTGACTACAGACAACTACGCCGACACACATCTTCACTCGCTGATATTAACACTTAATATCTGAGTAGTTTGCGTTGTACAGTTTCGTTTAAGTTCGTAGAGTTCCGTCTCTAACTTGTTGTTTAATTCGTCACAGGACTGCATGATATCGAAACAACAGCAGCATATTTACCCGATCAAGGTCTATCACGCTAACACATGTTTACCAAACATATTGGGAACTTGTTTAACCTTAAGGAATACTAATTAAATAGCATAATATGTCAACCTGATTAAATCTAGTTCAAGCTAAATACCATGACTAACCAATCCACCAACAGTTGACCACGCGATTTCATTCGGCCACGATGACACCTAGCCGATACCGGTGGTGGGCTGTAACTAGTGTTAATATATTTGTAACGTAAATGAAACGCACATAAAGCTAACATGTACATTTGCACAACTAAATACGACTATGTTTTTGTGGGTTTTTTCGATAAGGCAAATTATTTTAAAACATGAGATATAATTAATTATGTTACACTGTTTTAAAACGTATAGTGTAATGCATTTAGTGTTTAGTTTGACGTTTTAGATGAAAGGCTTCGTTCGCATTTCGGCGCGTCGCGACTAGTCACTGAACATACACTGTATCTTGTCGTTTTGTTATGTAGAATCTAAATATGTTTAAAATATTATTGTTATCAACATAATTGTTCTTCTGTGTTTCATCTGTGACGGCGTGCTGACATATCAAAATATGTGTGTTTGTGCGTGCGTGTATGTTTGTGCGTGCATGTGAGTTGTGCGTGTGTGTGCAGGGGCGTGGCCAGAGGGGGGTAGTCTAGTGGGGGAGGGCACAAAAACCTCCACTGGCGGCCTAATCAAATGGTGTAGAAAGTGTTTCGCTCCCGCGCCGCCGTATCTTCAGCTTCTCCACGCTGTCTCGGCTGAGCTGGACTGGTGACATCTTATGATGCGGGGAGGGGGGCTGCTGGTGAAAATTGTTCGCCGCCCACATTTCACATTTCAAAGGGTCTATGGGGACACGTTCACGTGGGCCCATTCAAAAAGGTGTGGGGTCCCGACAAATTCCAAAGATCTAGGGGGGTCACGTGCCCCCCAGGCCCCCATAGACACGCCTATGGTGTGTGCGTGTGTATGTGTGTGTGCGCACGTACGTGCGTGCGTATGTGTGTGGCGTACGTGTTTAGTGTACATTTAGTCGCCGAACAGCACAATGATTCTACATCTACAATGATTGACACAATGGAATGATACATATTTATTTACGAACTTGTCACAAACAAGTAATGCAGAAGCTAGCATAATTATTTTGGTTAAATACCACAGCATAAGTTATAACGCAACTTGAAAGACACAAACCAACAGCATATATACAGACACACATTTGTGAAATTGTAACGTAAGTTTTATAATACATACAATCAAATCAATTAATACATATATCATTCGATAAAGTGTTAAAATACTCCACCCCCGACAGTATCGCGGGTTTCGGACGGTATGTGTGGACTTGAAGTGTGAAAGCAGAACAATGTTTTGTTGCGGGAGAGGAGTACATATCGCACTACACTAAGTACTGAAGCATTCATCACAACGTGTGTTAATGCCATTATGACAACGCACAAACTGGCATAAGCTGGGGACATTTACTGCTCCCTAACAGTAGGAAATGTCGAAGTAGACTAGGAAGGGTCCTGTTCACTAATTCATGCGCATTTTAGAACTGAAAAATATACGAGCTATTCCGTTTCTAAACGTTGGATCACCCTGTGGATTATGTCGTGGATCATCCAGTAGATCATCCAGTGATCAATTGATCCGGTTCTTCAACAAATTTTATTCATCAGTACAGTAGGTACGTTTTTGTAAAATGAGTTGTGTTCAGAGTAGTCCTACTAGGCTGTTCATTCCTGCAACTACGCGCAATCATTTTGTAGGCCTATATGTGCTGGTTATAGCCGAAGTACCACTATGTTTACCGCAATCATTGTGTAGGCCTATATGTGCTGGTTATAGCCGAAGTACCACTATGTTTACCGCAATCATTTTGTAGGCCTATATGTGCTGGTTATAGCCGAAGTACCACTATGTTTACCGCAATCATTGTGTAGGCCTATATGTGCTGGTTATAGCCGAAGTACCACTATGTTTACCGCAATCATTTTGTAGGCCTATATGTGCTGGTTATAGCCGAAGTACCACTACGTTCCACGCAATCTTCACGTCGAATAACAGGACAGCAATCACACTGATGGTTGACGATGGTATCACGAACATTGACACACGTATGAGAGAAGCTGCTACGAGCGTACACAACATCACAATGAGTAGCATTGACGTCTATACATATCAACCGAACGCTGAGCTTTGGCTCACGATAATTAGAGCCGAGTATACGCAAAGCGTTAGTTCAAACTAACCGCAGTTTTCCGGCTACGCCATCTGGCGATTAAGTATGTGGTAATCCGGATACAGTCTATTGTTCCGCCATGTTACCCGTGCTGAAGATCCGGGTTGGTAATACAGTCTAGCCTATAGTTCATCCGTATATGTCACGATTGTCTATGACACGTGTAGATTTAATTCCTACTAGCCGCGGACAAACAACAGAATATGTCTTTAAAACAGTCTAACGTCAACAGAAAAGGACACATTGTATTAGAAAAATGTAATCAATTCAACAACTAAAACGCTATTTAACAAAAACGCTAGTCAACCCGCTCTCGTCGAACTGTAACGCATGTCTTAATCGAAGTCGCAGTTCGAATGGTTTTCTCAAAAATTATAATAAAGTTGTGTTATCTTGATTTGCCAACTGTGCTATTTGTCCGTGAAACGTTCGACACCCGCTGACCGTACGCACACACAGCTAGTTAACGTCGACGAGTTCCGAGTGAACACATGCATTGCTGAACAATGCCTAATGTCAACCTCTCGTAAGCAAGTCCAACGAACTACATTTAACCGAGACATAGTGATTGACAGATCGATAGTCTTATTCAGAGTTCAACCATTTCAAGAAAAGAATATAATGGCACTGCGAGATTAAGATGTCCCCCAGACTATTTATGTCGCAGGAACATTACATCGTCATCAATATAATTGTGACGATATGCGTGTATAATCTAGACAGTGGAATGTCTTTAGAATGCTACAGTTTCCGCTAAACCAGTACAATCGCAACACAGAACCATTGGTCTGCGTGTCAGTTTCGTCTGCCACGCGTGTGATATAATTCGGCTTTGTTTCATAATAAAATCGCAACAATTCATCAAGTGCACGACATATTGTCCAGAGCAAAATCGGTGGCAATAAGTGCTATTTGACGACACTATTTGACGACACTACAGTTACGTAAAATAGATATGGTGAGACCGTGGCGACTGATTTAAGCCATAGGCAGTTTATCCGTATGCCGTAACATTGGCTTCCATCAGTAGTTGATCACGAATGTCAGGAGCTACCAGGAGAACTACCACCAACAGAGTTTCATGACATAATGCTTAGTCCGACGACGTGCTCTGTTAAGACCGAGTAACTCCCATATAATTATATATTTACCCCTACCGCACACTGACTACTGTTATGTCACTAATTAAAAGATAAACTGAACAATGTATACCTATATATAGTATGACATAACATGGATTATGAAACAACTATATATACGCATCGATAAAATAATATCGTCATAATGACATATCTACGTTAAAAAAAAAAAAAAACCTGTAAAGAAAAACCGCAGAAACAACACCCCTTTTTGGATATACGTTCTGTTCAGATAATCTCAGATAACATTCTTTGATAGAAGGAGTATAATGTTTATGAAACCGAACTATGGACCATGTTTTTGTATGGTGATGTTAATCATTGTTGCTAAGCCAGGACCGTATAGCCGTTACTTGAGAGCGTCAGTGGACTCTCCATGTTGAAGTCGTTGTTAGGTAGCTGCTCACGCCGGTACTTGGGCGTGGAGAACGTGATGTAGGCGTTCTGCTTGATGATCTTCTTGCGCTTGCAGAAGAACACGCCCAATATGGCGGCGCCCACTAGTGCTACCAGTGTTACAACCACAACGAGGCCAGTGTGGCGCCCTGTGGAGGACCGTTTCTCATACATGATCATGTGTGGTGCTTCTTCGGTGTCTGAAACGTAGTATTTGAATTTATAGAGCCTACCAAGTGGACATTTTGGAAAGCTACAAGAAACATAACATTTCGCTTGAATGTTTTCATCACAAAATGTATTCTATATGCATAGCTGCTCTTTTGTCAGGGGCAGTTTTTTTGGATTTGGTAAAGGAATCTGCCAGTTATCCCTCACTAGACGTATATGAAAAGATAGGTATTTTTCTCAATTGTTTACATATTTATGCTTAATAGAACAAACCCGTAAATATATCAATATATGTGTGTGTGTGTGTGTGTGTGTGCGTGTGCGTGTGTTTGTGTGTGTGCGTGCGTTTGTGTGTGTGTGTGTGTGTGTGTGTGTGTGTGTGTGTGTGTGTGTGTGTGTGTGTGTGTGTGTGTGTGTGTGTGTGTGTGTGTGTGTGTGTGTGTGTGTGTGTGTGTGTGTGTGTGTGTGTGTGTGTGTGTGTGTGTGTGTGTGTGTGTGTGTGTGTGTGTGTGTGTGTGTGTGTGAATTAAAGTATCTGCATTCAACGAACAAAAGTAACATTTACTTGAAAGTGTCCTACCGTTAGACGTTGGTGACGTTGCCTTCGGAGTCGGGTACAAGAGCCGTGTCGATGGCGTGGAGCCTTTCAGTTTGGTTTCGTTTGATGTCGCGTTCTTCTCTTTGTTGGGGCCCTTCATCGTCGTCGAAGCGTTGGCCGGGAGCTGAGTGGCGGGGGAGGGGGTGATCTTCCCCACGACTGTCGGTGTAGTTGTCGATGTAGTTGCTTTAGTTGTCGTTGTCGTCGGCGTTGTTGTTTTTGATGTTCCAGCAGATGTATTCTTTTGTTTTGGTTTAATTGTAGTCTTTATTGGCTTTGGTGGAGTCGCTGTCGCTGACGCCGCTGGTGATGGGCTCGGCTTGGCGGGTGTTTCTGCAAGGAACAAGTTACACCAACTGGTCAGCTCAATCCGCCACAGTCACGACTCCTGGGAGTTCAATACAAACAAACTATTTAGGTGTATCCACTTGCTCATACTGGAATAAGGGGTGAGATAAAGATAATTGATTATGTTACGAAACATGGTGTTTTAGTTGGTTTGAAATAGTTCTAGAACGTTGGCTGCATTGGCGGTTCTGCAGGAGGTCAGCCTAGTGCAACTTACATAACGAGTTGTTATGTAATAAGCCAGCTGGGGCCGGTTTCACGAAGCGTCGTTCTTAAAGTTACGCAAGTACTTAGCTTCATGTGTTTGCGTAAACTCATACGTTCGCTTATATTAAAAAATCACATCATTTACTAAAACAATCATCTTAGCGTTAAAATAATAATAATGACAAACTTCTATAGTGCCTAAATCCCCAGGAATCTGAGCTCAGAGGCGCAATATACAAAAATCATTGGGCAAAATCGTTAACAGGGACAAGCAAGAGTCGTCATTAGGCAAGGGACCGCCGAAGGTTAGGGTGGGAATGCAATTTCAAATAAATAAGTTTTCCGTTTTTACGGAATGTAATTATAGTCTCAGATGATTTTAAAGCGATATGGAGTTGATTCCAGATTTTTGGTGCAGCTACAGAAAAAGCACGTTTGCCGATATTATATTGGTTTTCGGAACAAAAAGTCGTTATGAAACAGATGACCTGAGATTCTTGGGGATATCGGAAAAACGTTCTTAGGCGTTTCATTAAACTAGCCCCAGGTTGGTGTGGTGGCTAAGAATAGACTGGGTGCTGATATTTTGGAGCTCTGCGTTGGCAGTAGACAGGACAGTTTGGAACTGGGCACGAACGGAGGAGAGTTGTAGTGTGTGGCTGCAGAACGACGTGGGGCCGTGTAGCCAGAGTGTAGTTGAATAAACGTGTTGTTGCCACACTCAGGAGCGGAGTGGCCCATGCAAGTGTTTGTGTTGCGGTTCACTGTAAATAACGAACCTGTGATTTCGTTACAATTACTTGCTGAATTAAATCTACGTTCAATGATAAGTACTTTACTAGGTATCCAATATATATTTTGTATTTCCCATGTTCTGACTTCTTACACAAGAACACCTTTCCTGTTTTGTATTATCTTCAGGCCTGTAACCCGAAACCCTCTTTTTTACGAACCCCCTTTCAAAAACGAACCCCCCACCAACCATCGCCTATACCCACACCCAACACCCACCCCGTTTACCCGCTTAGCAGCTGCATAGCAATCAATAATTACTTTTAGCTGTTCAGTGAAATCTGTTCAGAATTAAACTAACACCAGATATGATATGTGGGAGGCTCGGACTAATCCCATGCAAAAACGAACCCTCCCCCGTTCGAGCCCCTCATACCCACCTCCGTTCTCATCCTAAACTAGCTGCAAAATAATCAGAAATTACTCTTAGTTGTTCAGTGACATTTACACAGAATTAAAACTTGTAAATATGATACGTGTTTTGAGAAGGTTCGGATTATTACGGGATTAATCCCATTTTTACGAACCACCTCCGAAAACGAACCCCCACCCCCGGTTGGAAGCCTCATACCCACCTCCGTTTTCCCGCGAAACCAGCTGCATAGCAATCAGTAACTACCTTTAGCTGTTCAATGAAATTTGCACATAATTAAAACATGCAGATATGATCACTTTTTGGTGGGGGGATTTCAGCATTATCCAAGAAAAGTACTTCAATCCTAGGCTTGGTCCCAGCAACGTTGTGCAAGCAGAAGCCTGAACTTGCAGAAGCAATCGTCATGTACAAAGGTGATCTGCCATCTCCGAGCTGCCAGAAGATTACATCGATGGGAGCAGCCGCTACCGCAGCAAAGAGCCAAAGAACTGCCCAAACAGCTGTGCACAGGCAATCAAGGAATGCCTGCGAGAATCATTCCTCAACACCTATGTGTTGTTGCAATTGGCCTGTACAATCCCTGTGACGTCATGCGAATGTGAAAGAATTGTCAGCGCTCTACGACGCCTGAAAACCTTCATGCGGGCCAGTATGGGCCAAGAACGTCTCTCCTCGCTTGCACATCCACTGCACATCCACTATAATGTTCCTGTTGATGTCAATCAAACGGTGAATTATTCTACAAACCGTTTCCCAAAGAAACTGCAATTAAAGAGTCTCCTGTATGAAAGCTAATGTGCCACCGAGGCAGCTGAACACTTTCAAGTGAATAAATCTGAATGTGCCAAGACCATCTGTTTTCACTACCCCTATTAATTTCAGTCAAAAGCAATAATTGTCGCATATCGTGCCATTACAGAACCTCTTTTATGAACGTTGAATGTCGTTACAACTGCTCTTGTTATTGTTGCATATGTAGCAGTAGGTTTGCCGTTTATTTGTGATATCAATAATATAAATATTGGTCGTGAAGTCGAGTAAATAATACTACTTAAAAACATCGGTCTGCCTAGCGCGGCTTACTTCAACGCATATTACCATACACTTCTAATTTCTGACTGTATGGCATATTTCCTCAGAAACACAGCCATATTTCCAGTATTACTCTACGACAGCTGGTTTCTAAGATATGATTGATCAAACTGGAGCACCCACCCAAATGTCAGTTGTCTTTTTTGTCATTAAAAGCCTTTTGAATTTATAAACTCGTCGTCATTTTGTCTTTTTGGTTCAAATAGGTGTCAAGAACCATAATTTGAAAAAATTAATAATTATAACCTGATTAAAAAATGTTGCATGATATCCGTAACGCAGTTTTTATACAAGCACCATGCTAACATGCTATATTATCTGCAGCAACATAATACACTATTTTAAAGTTTTACATAATCTCACCCATCCTGCGAGAAAAAAAAATTTGCTATCTTTAAATGGCATGTATCTGTGAATCCTCAAAGATCATGTTCCTGTTTTGATGTAAATCTCGTGACGGACGTCACGTTCGGATGTCCGTCAACTTAACCATACTAAAATCAAAATTGACTTTACGACCTCCATTGACTGGTGTATCCCCATTGACTGGTGTATCCACATTGTCTCACATGTAATGTGGCTTGATATTGATTCCTCGTGTGTGTGTTTAATTGCACTTTACATGCAAACATGGCGTGATGTCCGTCACGTGCACACTTAGCTGTGATGTCCGTCATGAAACTGTTGTGATCACTTGCATGTGCATATTTACACAGGTCACCATATTTGTTAAGTGTACATTACCCTTGCAAGAGTTTTCCAGTATCATACCGTACCTTACTTCCAGATCAGTTCAGCTCAACGGTGCGTAGATATATGAAGTGTGAAATAAATATTTTATTATTCTGTATAGTAAATGTGATTTTATTACTGATATGTTGTAAATGTTGTAAATGTTGTAAAAATATACATAAGTTGCGTAGTGTCGACGGTTTTTGTCAATAAATATGCATGTGTGCATCACAGTTGTAGGCATTCATATATGTTTTGGCGCCGACTAATGTTATGATGGACATCACGTTGTTCACCTCATGTCTGAGATATTGTTTAATTACGAACTAATTAGTGAACATTTACCGAGTTAAGCCATGATGAATAACTAATAATTATATTGATAGTCACAACCGTTTTTGCTGAATTTGCGTGACGGACATCATGCCTATTGTGATTTTGATTATATTTTCAAAACGATAATATTATGACATATAATCCTCACTGTGCATGTATGTAGCTGTGATTTAATGAAGTGACAAGCAGGCCAGAACGCGGTTGAACAACGCTGAAGTAAATAGGGAATGGAGAAGGCGACACACTGCTAACGTTGTCCCATGCACAAGTATCATAGCTTCCTCAACTAGCTGCGCCAACCTACGTGGTGGTCGATCACCAAAAAGCTCAGCCTTTGTGCGCCAGCCATCTTTGGTTTTCAAAAAATACATGTAGCCTACACCTGTAATAACATGATCATATTTGACATAGCTTACGTACATTTGCTATTTGAGCGATTCCTCTCCGATACAATACAGGAACATTCATATGATTTATGCCATGTCCTAACACAACGAGCTCTTCATTGCTTCGTTGGAGCTTCGTGGATTTAGTTTGAGGCAGGAGACGGGATAAGAGTAATGGTGGCATTGGCGGATCAACGATACGATCAGCTTCTGATGTTGACATGACATGACACAAGTAATAACAAATGCTGAACGATTTGTCGAAGTGTTCAATTGTTGAAAGAATACCACCCTCAAACATACACCCTACAGTCACCTGAAGCAGTAACACAGGTAGGTGAATATGTGACAAGGTTTGAAGCACAGTGCCAAATCTGTAGTCCATGCAGAATATGCAGTTTCTTCTTCGGAGCCAGAGAAACTGCATATGTGCAACGTGTTTTGCCAAGGAATGTTGCTTTTCTATGGGTAACATCAATTGGCTGTCCTGCGTTGAAGAAGTACTCGCTTCACCCACAACATAACATTCAGCATCACATCATCAGTGCAAGTTGACAAGGACACTGCTTTCCAAATTGCATAGATATGATTTAGACTTATTTCAATGATACCATCGTCATACAAAAGCATGCTTCTAGCAACAAAGCAGTAGTGATACACTGTAGAATTGGAGAATATGCAGCGGCATTGTACACCAGTTATATAATTTGGCACATAACGTCTGCCACATGCAGACAACTTGCAATACATTTGGTCTTTTACAAAAGCTGTATCAGTTGCGATTTTTATTGGTTATGCGCTGAATTGCCATATCAGTGTGCGTGGATAGTTCGTCGAAATGAGTGTGTTAGATCACATTTTATTTTGTCATCAAAAATTGGAATGGGAAAATTTTCCGTGGCCTGGCCCATGTACATATCTGGTCAGCGTATGTTGTCATTACGTGTGTGTATATATATACATATATATATATATATATATATATGTATATATATATATATATATATATATATAAATATATATATATATTTAAATATATAAAACTAAATATAAAAAACGAACACCCCTAAACAAAACCTGGTTACGGGCCTGATATTCGCGAAATGCTGTGCTGCTGTGTTCTTTCTGATTTTCTGGTTTCTGCTGTGAGTAGTTTGCATTACCTGCGCATACAACAGCGGCGTCCTCGCTGTGACTACAGTCTGTGTGACCCCACATCTCTCCGGGGATGATGCAGCTGGCGATGTCTAGTTCACCGCCCTCACACCTGAGGCTCTGCAGCCAGATGGCGACGTTGTCGGGCGCCGCGCCGAACGACGCTTTGCCCTTCGCCTTGGCATCCTCCGAGCTGAAATCAATGCCGAATGTTGTCGAGACACGCCAACTAATCAACAAGGAGTGCGTCATCGACGCGTATAGGCTAGACCGATCGAACGTTACAGTTCGCTTAGAAAATGTACTAATTGTATCGTGCATAACTGGATAATGGTTAGCCGCCAAGAAACGAGGTTGCTATCGTGCATAACTGCATAATGGTTTATTACTAAGAACTAAGGCTGATATAAGCCATTAACAACTTCAAATATATGATTCTTCGCTGGTTTCTTTGCGTCGTAGCTTCCGGCAATGTGTAATGCCCTATTAATATATCTACATAATGTAAGGCCAGAACAGATAACATCACGATAGCATTTGTTAGAACAGACTGCCCTTGCGTGATGATCCTCTACAAGCCTTTCACGTATAGCTAGTGCTGTAAAGTACAAGCTTTTTTGCCGCTTTGCCGTATTGATTAGGAGGGAGAACCGCGCATCAACTGGCATCGCTCCAAATAGACGAGATTCTACAGACCTTAACAGTAGTCTCGTGTCTGTCTCCATAGAGTATTGTGTCTTCAAATGGGTTGCTGGGTTATATTAATAATCCAGCGAGACACATCTCACTTAATTAATAATACATAATTAAGCGAGCACTATCGATGTTCTTCTTATAGCTGTGGTAATATAATCGTACCTATAATTAACACATGAACCCTGTGTATCCCTGTATTCCTACCTGTAGCCTAGCATACGGCATACAACTTGCGCTTCCTCGTCACCGAACTGCCGAGAACAGACAGAGCCCCACATCCCGTCATGCAACACTTCGAGACGTCCTTCCACGGATCCATTTCCGTTCACCAGACGCACCTTCAGTCGTCGCTCTGAGAATACAGCACGAACAGCGTGAATTAAGCTGTCGAAGAACATGGTTTCTGCGTTTTTTTGGTAAAGTAACATAATTTACCTTTCCTGATGATTATTTCTGTTTCATTTGACATTTATATAAATATTTTCTCAGATACTCCTTTTCTATTAACATATCACCAGAAATAAATTATGTCATAGATATTTCATATGGAACAAAACATTTACAGTGCTCCACCTCTGTCATGACAGTAGTACAACTTTAATTTAGTAAGTTCTACTTTTGACCATCTAGGACTCTATGTACATCACTATAACTGTTAACACAGAATGTCAGAGATGCACCGAAAGCAAGCTCCACTGATGCGGATGAAGTTATGAAAATCGTGCATAGACCGGCATAACCAACATGAGCTAAGCACATCGTGTAATTTATATATCAGAATAGATCATGTTCAGCCGTGTCAAAACGCATCACGATGAATGGCGACGACTGTCCAGCCGGTGCGGCTACTTACTGTCCGGTGACGTCTCGTGGATATCGGTACAGTTGCCCGGCCAGATCCTGATGTCATCGACGGCAAAGACACCATTGCTGCATTTCTCTCTGCACGTTTTTGTGCTGAAGACGATCTGAAGGTCACACAGGATCATTATGATCATGCCCACTAACTAATCGATGACAATCAAATTATTAATATTTACGTAGAAAATAGACATTTAATTGATCAGTGCTTACTATTCATTGGTTAGACAAGGTTATCAACGTCAGTCTACGAGAAAGCACCAAATAACTCCGATGAGAACATTAAAGAAATAACAGGAGACGACACTAGACAATCTCTCACATAGAACCCCAACTGAACAAGAAAATAGGGAGACACCAGGCGGGGAGACGTAGACTCAGAGGGGAAGATGGCGGGCGTGGTCGATGGTTTGTGCTCCCAGCGATCAAACAGATCTAAGTAAAAGTACGTCGAAAGAATCGACATTGGTTGTTAAAGCTGAACAGTTTTAATAATATCATGGTTTACAGCTGTACTATATAGAGCCGGATCACGTTAGTCATTTTTCAAACGATTTTTTTATATTTAGTCGAATGATTTAACTATTTAATATTTGGCCGGATGATTTTACTACTTAATATTTGACAGGATGATTTCACTGAAACTACATTTAAAAAGTATACAAACGTGCCGCCATGTCGTAGTGGATACTGGGACGTGTTCAATGTTCGCGAACAGTTTTTTTAAGAACAAAAAGGTAATTGCGGAAGCTCTCATTAAATCATGTTATAGTATGCGACATTATGAACTCTTGTAAACAAAAGATAACACCTGTTGCCTTTTACCCACTATTACATTAAAGTCAAAACCACTCGTGATGAATGCAAAGACACGTGTTTGGAGAGACATTTGACGGGACGAACCTGGTAGTCGGCCGACTGTGGCGGGATGTTTATACGAACGACTTCGCCCTTCGTCGCCTTGACCGACTGCCAGACGACGACGTCGGCGGACTGGTTGTCTGCTGCCGTCTTGTTCAACTCCACACGCACCTCTGTTGGCGGACACGGCATTGAAACATTAGACGAGGAATATTGGCACAGTACACGCCACCAATGTGTCATCAGTGGACATATGACATATGATATATACATATATATGTCTTTTATATTTATAGGGTTTTTTCACAATAAAGGTATTGAATTGAACTGAACATGATGGCGGCATTGGATTTGCATCTATTTCGCACCGTGGCAGTGGCAGGTATATCGTCACCACTAAGTATAGCGTATCGATCAACAGTTGACGTGACAATATATAATGTATTGTCTAGTTAACGCTCTGTGGACAAACCGCTGAGTGTCGATAATGCATTGTCCGCGTAGACAAACACAACAAATTAGAGGACATGTGAGCAAAACTATCAAAACCACACGTATTTCGTCCAGGTTTCAACGGATCAATGTCATAGTTTGTGTCGTCAGCAGTTATTTTCGAATATCTACGCACAGATACGTAGAAGCTGCTAACCCTGACCAGCGCCATCGAAGACGAACCAGAACTGCATGCAGTGAGGCTCGTTGTGATGCTCGTAAACCGGCGACACGAGGGACGACGTCGTAGCCACCTTCCCTCCGGCCTCCTCCCCCGGCAAGTCGACAGCCAGGAAGTGACCTGTCCACACACACCAAACAACTGATAGTCAAAGTTTCACATTATGATTCCACATTGTGAGTGTCAGTTAATACTAAGACGACATTGGTGTGCGTGTGTGTGTGTGTGTGTGTGTGTGTGTGTGTGTGTGTGCGTGCGTGCGTATGTGTGTGTAAACTAAGGTGTTTGCAAAATGATGACTATGCTTCAACTATGTATGTATAAACACCTCTCATTGCTAACAACAGGCAATATATCCGTGGGTAAATTAAAATGTACGTTCTAACTTCCCCGTGATCAACAATTCCTGTTGTGTTATAATTTTGTTACCGAATTGGACACTTGCCGACGTGTTTGGATGGTCCGTATGTGTGGTCAAAGCGTGGTCCGGTCGCCTTCTCCACTGAGCTTTCACCGTCAAGACGCTGCCACTGCAGCCGTGCCGCCCGGTCACTCTCCCAGCCACACATGTGTTTGTCCTCGAAGCCGCACTGCTGGTCTACGACGTAAACAACACGCGGTACTCAACCGTTGTGCTAAGATAACAGTCCGGTTCAGTAGCGTAGATTCAAACAATCGTTTAGAATTCATGAACTCTTCTAACAAAACAGACTTGATACCCACCAAGCACTCAAACAAGGATCGGAGATACAGCAAATTATTTACTGCATTAACTCGGATGCACCTTAAAGAGACTAACATTGGTATCACTCTCAGCGCATAAGATGTTTTCCAATGCAACAACAGAAGATACGCGAAGAAAGAATGAACATTAAACGGAGGCGTGTTTACTTTACAGTCGAGTCGTATGGCAGAGTAACTGAAGAAAGAACCTGGTCCATGAGCCAGAGCACGCATGATCCATATCCTGGTGCGCGAATGGAACAATCCGATGAACAAAGCAAAAACATTCAACCTTTGGTGAAAAAACGGCTTCTGTAATGACAGTTACACCGACTGGCATAATGTTCTTGTGAATCCAAATCATGTAAAACACCCGCGAAGGTCTCCATAATTCAACAACCCGGGTGACCAACCAAAGTGAGATTCAACGTAAACCGCTCTTGGGGAAAGAGGTCATCGACTCATTCTACACAAACACGCCAGGCTTGATTAGATCTGACAGAACCATGTTTTGCATCACGAGTGAGCGTGAGATTGTGTTGGTGACTACCAACAAATTCCCTCGTATATATGCATAACAGCAAACTGGACCAAAGTAAAGGAAGAGACTGACTAAATGGAATGATTGAATGGCACCTATGCAACTATGTTCTGTGTATGTAAGAGATTGTGTAATGTGCTGCGTATATGCTGTATGCCAAAGCCACGAAAACGAACAATTACTGTGCATCGGTTAAACACACTAGATGCAAATAATTTATATTTACCGACTGTTACTGTGTCTCTCTGGATATCTGTCTCCTTCTATCCATTTGTCCAAGACTCCCTATATTCCCCCTCACCGTCTCTCTCTCTCTCTCTCTCTCTCTCTCTCTCTCTCTATCTCTATCTCTCTCTCTCTCTCTCTCTCTCTCTCTCTCTCTCTCTCTCTCTCTATCTCTATCTCTCTCTCTCTCTCTCTCTCTCTCTCTCTCTCTCTCTCTCTCTCTCTCTCTCTCTCTCTCTCTTTCTCTCTCTCTCTCTCTCTTTCTCTCTCTCTCTCGCCTCTCACTCATTCTCCCTTTTCCCTACCTCTCTCTCTCTCTCTCTCTCTCTCTCTCTCTCTCATTCTCCCTTTTCCCCTCCCTCTCTCTTTCTCTCTCTCTCTCCACTCTCTCATTCTCCCTTTTCCTTCCCCCTCTCTCTCTCGCCTTTCTCTCATTCTCCCTTTTCCCTCCCTTTGTCTCTCTCACTCTCGCCCCCCCCCATCTCACTCTCTCGCCTCTCTCTTATTCTCCCCCCCCCCCTCTCTCTCTCTCTCTCTCGACTCTCTCTCTCATTCTCCCTTTTCCTTCCCCCCCCTCTCTCTCTCTCTCTCGCCTCTCTCTCAATCTCCCTTTTCCCTCCCTCTGTCTCTCTCACTCTCACTCTCGCCACCCACCCCCCTCTCTCTCTCGCCTCTCTCTCATTCTCCCCTCCCCTCCCCCCCCCCTCTCTCTCTCTCTCTCTCTCTCTCTCTCGCCTCTCTCTCTCCATATCTCTCTCTCTCTCTCTCTCTCTCTCTCTCTCTCTCTCTCATTCTCCCTTTCTCCTCCCTCTCTTCCCCACATCCCATCCCTCAATGCACAACTATATATGGGGTGATGATCTCTGTTTCTAGTCTCTTCCGACAAATGCAGGTATATATGTCTGTCATCATCTTTATAAACCACTTGACCTGTAAATCTAATATGTACTTGCATGTGTACCTGTTCCTTGCTCAGGACATCTGGCCTTTTAAGTATGTCCTTGTTGATAACACGACCTGTCCATGTTATATTTACTATGGGTCTAATTTGTCGCATCTGAAGTCGACCAAACTCCATAGCTGATCGTCTGTGCAGTTTTTACGGTATTGTTTTGTACATAACGACTTTTCTGCAAACTATTGCGCAGTTAACCAAACATCAACGATGCCCTTGCTATGTTTTTTTCTTCAAATTTAATGTTCAATTTCTTTATTACAACATGTTTGTTATTTGTGTGTGCGTGCGTGCGTGTGTGCGTGCGTGGGTGCGCGCTATGACATTGACGGAAACAACTTATCCTAGACATGTAGATGACTGGCTACTTGTCGTTGTGTTGTATTAGCGACTCTGCCTAACACTGGTCGACGCATTGACGTCACAGACAGCAACACTCATTATCCATTATTGCGTTTTCGTCACAAACGCTTTACTACAGCACAAACTCATTTCAATAAAGCGTCGTGTGTGATTTGCTAGCTAAGCCACCAAGAGAATAAGTCGCATATTGTTATCCGTTAGTGATTGCTGATAAACGTGAACCATTATTAAAACAACACGTGTTTTGTTTACCAAGACCGATTCCGTTAACATTACTATTAAACATTGTTGTCGATGATGACCCGATCGGTTACTTTGCTGGCCGGACGTCTGACGCAGTTCAAGCCGTAGGCCCCTACAGCGCACATTACTCGTCAACAATTTCATCCGCATCAATTTGGAGTAGCATTGTCATCGACATTTTATATAATTGTGACAAAGATGCATCGGTTGGTATGGCAGCCATAAAACACGCAATTTCCTTACTTCCGAGGCCGAGCTATTTATAGGTTCCGGAACTACTTCGATGACGTTTCATTGATGTTCCTAGAAACTACTCACCGTGGAGGGTTAGACTATTTACCTGATATCTGCTTCCCCCCGGGTGGGTTGAGATTCATATAAAATATTACATTACATAAGATTGTCAACAAGGAACAGTCGATAACATATTAATTGTGTTGTTGCTTAGAATGTTTTGTAACATTACACGCATGCTATTCCGTTTAGCACTAATGACCTATCGTGACATTTATTATACCTGTGCGTGCTTGTTTTGTACAACTCTGTTAGTGGGATTTTTAGGTAGTGCAAAACGAACCTGTTGTTCTAAATCAAGTCTGTACGTTGTATGAAAGTGTAATTAAACAAAACCGTTAATTACTGTTCAAGATTTTAATAATTAATACAAATATTATTAATTTTATAACCGGCTTTATTTAGAAAATTAATACACATCATCATCATCATTGGTTAGCCACAGCCAAGGTATTAACGAGTTGCTGTTTCCATCAGGATTGATAGTCCTTTTGGGAAGAAAGGTCAACTACTTCAATATCAAATTTTCCGTAGATGAATTTGCAATATGGTTTTCTTTATTTAGTTTTTTCTTGCCATGATTGGGGGCCCACAAGAACATTGACACTGGTTCGTCTTAATGGCAATAACACTAACCGGCTTGTTGGAGGCGTCTCATTCAATTCCTGTTGTCAGTTTGTCTTGATTTGTCAGCTTATTTCTTGATTTGTCAGCTCATTGCTCCAGTGGACATTTAGGCAACTATTCAACAGTCTGACTTACTTTCAACGATGACCTTAAAGAATGGCAGTCTGAGAGACCTTCCGATCTGACCCACTTTGAAACTGAAATGAGCTAAACATTGACCTACAGCATGACAGTGGCGATCACTAATAATAATATAGACTCTTTGAAGAGGTCATGATTTGCTTGTTATTGCTTTATAAACTGGCCATTCCCACTTCAGGTCCACCCGATAGTGTAATTAACACCAGATACTTACGCGGTGACACTACGGCTAGGGTGATGTTTCTCGACAATACATCTGTGACATTGCCACGTGTCCTCGTCGCATGACACGTGTACGTGCCCTGGTCGGCGCTTGTCAAGTTCGTCAACCGCATCGTGAGGACCGAAAACGCGCCGTTAACGCTGTCGGACCCGTTGTTTTTGTCGCGTCGTCGAACGGTTTTACTGCAACGGTAGAAGTAACGTGAAAGGAACGTAACTATTCGCTGGAACTTTAAAACTAGCATTAATTGCGATATTAACATTTTGTTTTATAGTTTAATGTCGCCGTGATGCGCTACTAACACAAGAACAGGCGAGTGTCATTTGTTTTTGCATCAACACTAAATAACAGTCTGTTTTTGTTTGGGAGAACGCCTTAAACAGTCGTTGCAAGTACGTCGGGTGAATAGTCACCTCTGATGGCGACTCCATTGAGGAAATACGTATACGGGTAAACCTCTCAATACTAACGATAGCAAAGTCAAGAAGATATAGACCAACAACAACCTCAAAACGGCAACAAAGATACGACTCTACAAAAGCCTGTTTTTTTCAATGTTGTCGTTGTTTCTAGCGCTCGGCAGCGTTCTACTAACTGCCTAGACTGTACATACTGTGATTACAATGTTATGATCTTATAAAGTCTCATTCAACTAGTCAGCCTTTTCAGGACATTATCGTCAAACCGACCTTTATATACTGGCATTTAGAGTGGTCACTTCCAGGGTGCCTGTCGTCCACAGTGGTTCGTTTACGTCCCAAATTGAGACGGGACCAACATTAACATGAACTCCAAGTCACGAGGAATCACAGTCCCCAATGTTGAGAGCCATGTTTTTACACCAAACATACCATGCCTGCCCGGTCCGGGTTTTGAACTCAGAGGGCTGACATGCTAGGAGTATGTGCTAACCACTACACTATTGCGCTCTCCTAAATACTGACATACAGATCGAAAACCTGGACACTGACAGCCGAGTCCGAAAGAATAATATCCGCATTTGAAATGAAATTTGTCAGAAAGATTCTGAGAAATTCCCATAGAGACCGTATCACAAATATAACGGTAACAGTGAAGCGCTGAAAACGCCAACGGTTTGGACATACAACCAGACGTAATACACCTGCCAATGAAATATGGCAAGGCACGGTCAAAGGCGACAAAAATCAAGGAAGATCACACAATGTACACGGACAACACCCGAGAGTGGACGGGTCTACACCCTACAGAGTTATGTGATTCAGTCCACAACCGTCCCATATGGAATAAGATCACCGTGGATTCCTCCAAACGCGCTCCCCTACGATCTGCCCGGTCCACGGGATAAGTGAATGTTTCTGTTTTGAATTCTGGACTTTGTGCTACACGACCAAGACCTGTTGGCTATGCGCTGGCCGGCGTTCTGTGCGCCTCTGTCATAATCAATACGTCACCAACCGGTGAGTCATGTTGTTTTGTCCTTGCATAAATACGGGTCCTGACCGTATAAATGCCTTCAATCGTCGAGGAGTGCGCCGTAGACGTTGCGGTAAATTGTCAGTCAAACATGGAATAACTTGATCACAAACCCGATGGCATTCGTATACTTTCCGGTAATGGCGTTTACTGTCGTAAGAGCGGAAATTGAAATTTAGTCCGTTGGAAAGTGGTCATCTGTATGCAAAGTATACCGCCAGTCGGAGCGGGTTTCTACACATCATTGCAGGTTAAGGCAATCACAGCAGATTAATGCAAACTGTCCGGTACAGATAGCAAGGTCCGGGGAACAAGTACCGGGCGCAAGACCCCTTACGCCCAGGGCCAGAGCGCGGGGTGCTGTGAACGAAAGCACTGCCATCCGAATGTTCATCTTATTACATTTAAAATGGAACTTTATTTAAAAAGGCATTTTAATGCAGCGGCCTGTTTTGTCAACACCGAGATTGAGTCTATTTATAAACGAGTCGGTTACTGGCGGAATTGTGGCGCTGTAGTTAGTGGTCGATAGAACCGGAAATTATACATTTATTATATTAGCTTAGGAAATTGCGAGCGAGTAAGTGTAACGTATGACTCATTCCAGCGACGGCGTACACCACAAAGTGTTGGAATACGCATACGTTCAACGCTCAGTGCAATAATGATGTATACAGACGCTTTATTGGGTCCAGTGGTTGATCGCTATAAACCAAGGACCACTGACGTAACGAACGTCCGTTTTAAACAGCGGTTCTTAACGCCTGGGTCGCAACTCATAAGTGGGTCGCCAAGCCGTTTTGAATGTGTCGCCAAAAGTCTCCAGTGACTGTCCGAAATTTACTTATTTGTTGAGGTTGCCCATATCAGATGCATGCGAGATGAATAATTTATGGAAAATGTTGCATGAATTTGAAATGCCGTGTGCTATCACTTAGCATTTCCAATTTACCCGACATTTTGCGTATATTGTTCATCTCATATACATCTGGTATGGGCAAGTCATATTGGGTGAAATCGGTGTCGTTTTTATTCAATTCATAACGAAGCCTTCAAAGTGCACACATTGCTTTAACCCGTATATCCAGGGACATTACTATTTCTGTCTATCGCAGAGTCTGCATCTTTATTATCACCATTGTGAAATAAAGTAAGACATTATCCTTCAAATATAGTTGAAATCGTAGGATCTTCGTGACTCCGTCCGCCACCTTTGCTTTTGATTTGCAAGTCCCAGGGAGCCCTCTTTCTCCGTCAGTAAAACAATGAAAGGCGCTGATTTGATGATTCCGTGTTCAACAAGTAAGTTTAATAAACAGTCTCATTGATCAGTTATTTTTGTCATGTCTATTGATCTAATTATGCTTTTATTGGACGTCTATATTTTATAATAAGTTAACTTTTTGAAGAGATGGGGCGCCAAGCAAATCCCGCGACCGAAATTTGCGTCGCACCCAAAGACGGATGCGAACTGCTGGACATTAGGACATTAGGACATTAGGACAACAGTTTAGCGAAGGCCTGTTAGACTATATAATTCTTAGCGTCGTAATAATACAATTTGTTACATAAAATGTAAATCAATACGTAAGTTCACACATGTTTTGTTAACATACAGATATCGATTTGACTACAGCCTATGACAACGAGGCTGGTACACGCCGAAGTGTTTACGATCGCTGAACAACATGGAGTCTAAGCGAATAAGAACAGGGCAGAAATCGATTAATAATAAATAGTATTGGGCATTTGATCAATTCCGCCTAATACGAAAGACGGGATTTGGCGATATTTGACCCCAGCGTTAATACAATCCTAAATGTCCCTATAGAAACGATCTTAACCCTAACTGGACACCCATTAATGTTATCAACGCCACGCTCAACTGACCGCGTCGACGAGTTGGCAGCGAGTGTCGTTCCTGCGGGATCGACCCAGTCTATCGTGAGAGCGTTGGCATCTCCTCCCGTGTATACCCCACAGTCGACCTCCGCCTCTTCACCCGCCGAGAACCGCAGTCCCCACCACGGGGTCAGCACGATGTCGTCATCCGAGGCGACGGCAAGAACACAAGAGAGACACACCAGGACGACGACGGCCAGCGAGATGATGACGCAGCGATTGGCGCCGAGAGTCCGCGCGACAAAACTAGGCGACATCATACCGCTAGGACTGCTAACTACGGCAATATTCCGATGAAAAATGTCCCGACTTCTGTTATCACAAGACGATCTCCTGCCCGGTGGCGTCGGTCGCGTGTTTATTGAAGGAAGAATCAACGTAGACCGATGATATTGTTGTCGTACAGACGCGCCATTTCTACATTTCTGGCATCACTGATGACTCCGACTGGGCGTTAATTATTCACCGTCGGTTCTAATATCGGCATGACAACGGTGGCAGCGTCACGAACGGATGATGAAGCAGCGTGGTGTAGACCAATCGATGGTCGTGAGACAGTCGGGAGTGAGGTCACTGTGCGGCCGGCATTGAACACATCGAGATCACGATCAATAATATAATTACACAGAGAGCGAATGTAGCTACCGCGACACAGACTGTGCAAGTAACGCTAACGAGTAAACGTGCCTGCAGCCTGGACCTCTTCACGGTATCGACGCGGCCTCAACGCTGTACTCCTTGCTTGTATTGAGACGAGGAGGAAGAGACAATGGATACAAAGAAGACGAAAAGGGAGGATAACATTTCGAAACATCAGCGACAAGCCTATAATACAAGACAGCCCCTGTTGTTCAGGAAATGTAACGTTGAACCTCACACAAATGGCAACTATCTTTTTTATGGATTCCTCCCCAAACACGAGTCGTTATTCAACAAACTCGTATTTTCGGATCGAGGACCAGGAACATCGCTAAAACATTAAATACAACATGGATTGTTCTGCACAGGTCGGGCTATCAACGGATTTGGCAATCGACCAATGTTCGTGATGAGTAGTAAGTGTGGGCTGACCAGCGGCCACTGAGACTGACCAGCCGGCCACTGGAGTGACATATGATACTGGGAGAACTACAAAGACATGCCGAAGACAAGACAAAAACGACACTACACATAAACACTCACTGTCCTCAGTTAATTCAAGTGTGGAACCCTTTTGGTCGTGGAGATGGTGTGAACAAATGGTGTAAGAAAGAATGGTTGACAGTGGACACATATTTAGGCGTTCAGTTGCTAATTCCTTTTTAGTTATTAAGCCATTTTCTCCAACACTTTGCTGTCCAAATGAATCTTTTCCAGATGTTTTTTCACACGATGACCCATCTTGATTTCAGTCTTGCTTCCTTTTTCTGCCTCATACTTCTCTTTGTCAGTTCAAGCTCTCTTTGTCAGTTTCTCCTCTTTCCTTCACTCAGTGCATCTACCTTCATTTTATGTGTCATAATTAAATGATTGTTTTGTTATCTCTTTTCACTCTGCATATTCTCAAGACCCAGTTATTCGCTGTTATATGCAGTTTCCCCTCTGTCCCTTCCTGTAAAAATAGGTTTTCCCTTGCCTTATCCACAAGTTGGTACCACGCTGGCCTCCAATACAAAGCATAATTTTACATGATGCTTCTTTGGAACAGCGCAAACGCCTTCCCTGTATCAACAACACCAAATGTCACGTCGATTCTTCTCGGCAATCTGTCACATAACAAACAATCCATCATCTGTCCCCCTCCCTGCCCTAACTCACAGCTGACTCTCACATTCTGTGTAGGCATGGGTGATGTAATCAATGAAGATCAATTGTGATGTGGTGCAGGTAGTGCCCGAAGTATCATTCCAGGCACTCGCTCTTGCACCTCAAAGGTTGGACCGTGTATTCAAGTATGAATTGTGCCGCTATCCACCAGCAATAATTGATGCTTCACTCGCAGCTAAAGGTCAAGTTCTTATAGATTGGATTATCCAGGCCTCAGGATTGCTCAAAGCGCTTTACACTTAGCTCTCCATCGAACACCATCTCGACTTCTCTGGGAAGCAGTCAGCCACGTTGCAATTAATGCGCGAAGATTATTCGTACACCAATACCAATCCCTGTCTATAGCCAGGTATAGAAAGAAACCTACAACCCAGCACTCGTATATATGTAATCATTGACCCCACACAAACGCACGCACGCACGGATGCACGCACACATACACACACACACATACACACAAACACACACAAACACACAAACACTCACACACGGGCACACGCACGCACGCCACACACACACACTTACGGGCACACACAGACACACACACACGCACACGCACACGCACACGCACACGCACACACACACACCGAGACACAGAAGATGTAGGTACTGACGTGTTTTTTAAATATATTTTGGTGTTGCCTAATAATAACTAGTTTACGCCCACCCATGGAGCAGTAAACCAAAGGCAGCAATTATCAACATCAGTTTGATCTTCTAAAACTATTTCACACCGTAGCGCTCTCTGGAGGACTCTGAATTGTGTTTTCTGCAATACATCGGCAACTGAGACAACAATAGGCGAGAGGCAACGGTCCAAGGAAGCGAAAGAACAAGAGAAAAAGGTAAGTGGACCACCGTGCCTCGGAGGAGAATAATTTATAGACCTACAGTAATATAAAGTTAGCACAATGATGTTGTAGATAATTATATAATAAGTATTCTTATTATTATCCGAAGCAGTTTAGAATCGGTGCGTGTATAACTCGCTCGATAACGCAGGATCCCTCTGATTGTTTAACAGAATTTAACAAGATTGCCACCTAGAAAATTAACTCTAGGCGGCAGGTGGACAAGGAAGACCTTTAGGGTTGGACTCTCGATAAGCCAAAGCACGCACGCACGCACACACGCACACACGCACACACGCACGCACGCAGGTCGCGCTTTTTACTACAAATGTATCAAAATCGTTCTTGTAGACTTCACTCGATCCAGCAGGTCGCGCGTTTGAGATACATGTCGCCTGTGGAACACCACCATCTGATAAAGACGCTATCAGAATCATATGATGTGATTCTTTCGCAATGGTGCCAACTCGTGATGGTAAGACCAACGAATTCCAAATTAACTGAAATACAAGGTGGTGTACTGCTGTACCTCTGTATCACTGTCGTAGACGAAGCTGCTGCTGGCTCTGTCGACTATGATATCTCCGTTAGAATCGGCAAGTCTACGGGTACAATGAAACTATTGGCTAACGCTCTAACGCGAAAATTAAATAAAATTAAGAAGTTCAACGCACTCGTTATGTCAATCCTTCTCTATGGCTCCGAGACCTGGCAACTCATCGTCTAACAGTCTAAGAAACCGGATGCCGATGTCATATTGGATGATTGGCATTGTTTTTGTTTAATTTTAGTTTGAAAAATGTAGATCTATAAAGAGCATAACATTATTGTAGACAAAATATTAATGAACATCCTTGTCATAACGACTTTGTACATAAACAGCACAACCGTGTATTCGTAGATTGTTCTTATTGGTAAAATTAACAGCTTCTTGAAGAGTTGGTCTGTGTGCGCTCTATATGGAGCTGACATAAAATATAATTTATTACTCTTTAACCAAATAACTAATTTTTGTAGTTCTTGGTGCATCATTGTTTCTAGCTCGCTATATAAGAATGTTACAATTGACAACAACATTTGTATCATCAGCAAATATAATAGGAAGTAGGATATCTGATACGTTAACAATGTATCATACATTGTATTATTTTTGGCTGCCCTTTATGCGTTGTATTATTAAATTCCGAAATAAAACACTAACTCACTCACACACATAGAACTGTCAACCATGCAGCGCATATAAAAGAGAGGCAAGATAAACCATCCTACCCACTCACCAATAATGAGACTGGATGTTATAAGAAAGTTCATTTTATTTATGTTTTTCACCTTCGCCTCGAGGATTCCCCTCGATTGAGAGGTTTCATGGGATATCTTCTGACAGAAAAGAGATATCGTCTGTAAACTCAAATTGGTGTTGAACTCCAGTTTGACAGATTTACGTTTACTCTTTGTTAATTGGAATGTCAGTTTTTTGCGACCATTTAGTAGAGCCTACTTATCCGGTCGCCGTGGTCTAGCACAAAGATGTATCAGGGGCGCATCCAAAGAGGATAGTCTAGTGGCGGCCGACACAAGTTCATATTCGGTAGTCTGAGCCGGACCTTCACTCATCAGGACTCCGCTGCCACGCTGCCGGGTCATGATATTGGAAGACGGTGATGGGGGTGCTGTTGAATTTGTTTGCCGTATCTTCAGCTCTTCTACAGTGTTGCTGTTGAAAAATGTTCGCTGCCGCGTCATCTTAACTTCAACTTATTGTAACCTTAACGGGGACACGTAACGGGGGCCCATTCAAAAAGGTCTGGGGGGCACGCGCCACATTCCAAAAGTATTGGGGACACGTGCCCCCCAGGCCCGCCTTGGACCCGCTATGGGTATGGTGCAACCGTGTTACCTTTAAAAACGCTTTGTAGGATATTTATTTTCTTCTACCGTGAATTGTTTCTTGGCAATTAGTTGCTCTTATACCTACGCGATATGTCACACATCAAGAATCTGAACAGATTTATTTGTGATTTCATATGCAACCCCACGCTATGACACGTTGCATTGCGTTGAGAAAAGAGGTAAAATTATTATAAATTGTTGCTGGCCACATTCGTTGGACACGACTCTGACGGTTGCACAGTTATATTATATTACAGAGTAGCAAAAATAATAAACCACTAACGTTAAACATGTGATTGTTGTTGCAAACGGTTAGATTGTCTTAATTTTTTTAGTTGCATAACCCACATAATTTGCCTTTTGTTTCCCCTTAACATATTCATTTTCATCATAACAATATCGTAGCACGCTAAAGGTCGCCACGCTTACTCGCTTGAAAAAGCCGTGATCTCGCGCTAAAGGCGACACTCGCTTAAGTTTATATAAACAACGAAAAACGAAGGCGTTTTGTTGAAATAAACTCAAAAGTCAGGTCGATAAAATACATGTAGTGAAGGGAACATTTATATGATTAAGATACATAAATATAAACGAACTCTGCTTACTTAACATATATTATTGTCAGTGTTTTGCCAGTTTAAAAAAAATCATATTGCGTACGACAAAATTAGGAAGCACTAGAAAATGGTGTAGTCATTTTCTACTGAGCGTAAATCGAATATACTGTTTTCACCAAGAAATAAAGATACTTTTCGAAATGGCCCCACCTCTCTTTAGTATGTTTTAATAAGTAGTAGTTTTAGTTGTCAAAATGTTTGTGAAACATCTTTTTGAGGTTTTTATGTATTATCTACAACTATTTTAATGTAGTGCTTTTTAATGTGGGCCTTTATTAGAATGTATAGGCTAAGTAAATGGGGCACTGTTTAAGACCTCAAATGGCCCACATTTGTTTGTAAATAGTTGCATGTTATAACTCATCCAATAATCTGGTGAGTAATAAATAACTGTCAGAAGGTTATTCTGGCCATATTCTACCATATCTGTTGTCGACTTGTTGCATTGCGTAAAGATACTTTTTTGCGCGTGGAATCAATATTCTAAATCAGTACCAGTTATTTAATTAAAGTCCTTACGTAAATCGAATATATTGTTTTCACCAAGATATAACGATACTTTTTGCGCGTGGAATCGATATTCTAAATCAGTACCAGTTATTTCATTAAAGTTCTTACGTGCAACTTGTTGGGGCTGGTCAACATTTTTTGAAAATTTGCTTTTAGTTAAATTCTTTCGAATTTAGAAATGCCATATATAAGGAAAACCTTAACATGAATACATATGCTAGCTCGATTAAATAGTAAAATGAGTGCAAAATCGCGCACTGCCCGCCTTTTCGCCTTTAAATTCTTGACCACCTACAATGTCTGAGTCTCAAATTATTATTTACGGTAAATAACATCACGCGAGAGTAGCGAGTTGCTCTGCGTTACCAAAATGGCGCACGTAAACTTAATTGTCGCCGTAACATTCTGAGCGTAAATTTTCCTTGTTATTAATAAACTCACATTACAGTTTTATTTTCAGTTACTGCTACGGATTTTCCGGATCGTATGCCAACGGTAAATGTCATTGTTACACTAACGAAGTCCTTCCAAATCACAATAACAGTCATAATTTAACAATTTACAGCTGACTGACAGCAATTTACAGGTGATTGAAGATGGGCGCGCCGTTGAAGTTGAAGTTCTTGAAGATGTTTACATTACACAGTTTTACACTCAGTTTAGTCTAGATGGCCGGGTTCTTCTTCAGGTTTATTGTGGAAACCACGGCAGTCGAGGATTCGATCAGCCTCACAGACACAGTGTCACTGTTAGCCACAGTTTGATACACACTGTAGTGTAGTCTGTACACAGCATAGTTTGAAGGGTTCCCGTTTGAGGATGACTATCAGTGTATCACTACCAGCCAGTTTGTGTTTGCACTCTATGCATAATTATATATTACTACACACATTACGTATGTTATTATGGGTAAGCGATAGATAAACCACTGAATGAATCCACTCCAGACTTTTCAGTGACCATTAATGTTGTATTTTTGCAGTCATATTAACCATTGTTCGCAAGCGCTAACTACCGTCCACAAAAATGTACAACCACCCACAAAATACTAAAGCAAAACACCTTTTAAAGTCACATTGTCTTCATGCATTAATTGCCGCGTGGCTGGATGCTTCCCAGAGAAGTCGAGATGGTGTGTGATTGAACAGGTTTGCTAGGGAGTAAAGTGTAAAGTGATTTGAGCAGTTTTGAAGACAGGATACTGCACTATATAAAATGGCAACATCCCATAGTGTGTTTGATGGGCAATATTTAGGCTGTTATGACATTACATTGGGCACATTTGTGGTTAGTATGACGTGCAAAACACCGTCCACAATTTTCAACAAATGTAGACAACTGTTCATTTTTATTATTCGTTTTTGACTTGAAAATTTTTGTGTTTATTTGTGGCATTAAAAAAATTGAATATCAATAATTATACAAGGATAGGCAACTTAGCAGTTAAAAATGTTAATTAATAATGCTCACTCATGTAGTTTTATAATGTCTTCATTGCACATAGAAGACCACCTGAGTTCCCAAGAGAGCAGCATTGACTGATTGAGCCACCGGAGTAAGATGGAGGTAGAAGAGGACAACTGTTCCTCCACTCGTGAAGAGTTCCCAGAGGGCAGCGAAGCAGAAGAGGTGTTGCTCCAGTCGGATATCAAAGACTACGAAGATATCGATTCATCCAGTGATTTTGATTTTTCTGAGTAAGTCTCGTATTATTGTTTTACTGCCAAGGCCCAAATGTTCCTGCATATTCACTATGAAATCCAGAACAAATGAAACCAATTCAATGACTGCCGCTGCTTTCTGTAGTAGTAACTAAGCGTATGTGTGAGTCACACAGCTGATACTCTTGTAGACTTAAACAAGTGTCACTTTAAATAACTACTATAATGCATGTATTAGTTTGTTACATTTGTTGCTCCACATAAGAAGAACAAGATGTTTATTTTGACCCCAAGATATATAAAAATAATGACAATAAACATCAGGTTTGCATTTACACAAATAAAATAGATATACATATATAATAATGTGTATACACAATTTTTTAAAACCAGTATAGTAATTAATTAAAAGAAAAGGGGTCAGTTTATAGGCAAATAGGGGGGTCAGTGGCTCCCATCAAGACATACTGTCACTATCATATCAATCACCACAGTTATAACAAATAATTTGTTACCATAATATTATGTTGGCCTTTTAAATTACATGTATATCTAAATTACATAATCGTGTGAATTGTATATGGCAGTAAATGCTCTTTATAGTGACTGATATAATCAAAACTGTACTTAACTACTAGAGTTTCCAACCATTCATTAACAATTAACATAAATTGGTCTGTCCTCAATGTGCATGTGATGTGATGTCTGCAGCTCTGAGATAGATGTCGAAGTGCAGGACTCAGGCCCTGAGGATAAGATCCTGTGGAAGGACCAGGTGAGAATGATCCACCTACGCCGCTACCTCGATGCCCTCACCAAGAACCTGGAGGACAGGAACTACCACCTGCAGGAGGCTCGGTGAGACATCTCTGGCTCTCGGACTTAGAGGGATGCAAATCCTCATTTTTTTATTTATTACTAATATAATGTTCTTCTAATGTTACAAATATGTTAAAAAGGATTGATGCCCGCCAAATTGCGTTTAATAAGCCCACAACAATTTTCACCATTTGAAAGTTTCCACATGTGACATGTTCAAGTTGTAAACAAAACAAATAAATAAGTTTTGTTGGCAATATTGGAGAGGTGTGCTGAGTTACCTGCAATAATATCCTTTGATGTTTAGTGATTTCCCATTTACCCACATTCAACAGAGACAACAGCAGACTTCCTGATACAAATTACTATGCTGGCTAATCGGGTAGAGGAACAGACTGTCTCCCTTTTATAATGCACACTAAATGTAGGTAATATATTAAATAAACAAAGTGGATGTACAAGTTTTAAATGTGGCTTATAAAGTATGTATTTCTAATGATAATTCTGACTATTGAAACTTGTCGTGAATTATTTGATTCAAATCAGTGTGTCTTCTGGGCAGGGGAGATTAGATAAACAGGTTTCCTGTTTCCACGCCAGTGTATAATCTAAACCAGTACTATGCATAGTTCACACACACATACACACACACTGTTGTATATTCAGCAGAAACCACTTCAGCATGCTTGGTTGTCACATTACCAAATAGGTGATACATCTAACACATGTGACATCTTTTGTTTTCCTCCAACACTTCCCTTGAGTCAATCCCTACTCTAATGTGACATTTAAGAGACAGATGCTGTAATGACTGTGTGCATTCAGACATCTAAAAATAATTTAATTATGTCCAAAAATATATGCTACAAGCAATTGTGAGTACAAACTTTTGTTGCTCCTTCACACCTTTTATATACCACAATCACTGAATCTCAATTTACCAATGTGACTGAAAACTTTCAATACAGAAAGTAATTATTTGTGTAGATTTTTATTGTGTCCAAAACATACAGTGTCCCAATACATACAGTGTCCCAATACATACAGTGTCCCAATACATACAGTGTCCCAATACATACAGTGTCCCAATACATACAGTGTCCCAATACATACAGTGTCCCAATACATACAGTGTCTCAATACATACAGTGTCCCAATACATACAGTGTCCCAATACATACAGTGTCCCAATACATACAGTGTCCCAATACATACAGTGTCCCAATACATACAGTGTCCCAATACATACAGTGTCCCAATACATACAGTGTCCCAATACATACAGTGTCCCAATACATACAGTGTCCCAATACATACAGTGTCCCAATACATACAGTGTCCCAATACATACAGTGTCCCAATACATACAGTGTCCCAATACATACAGTGTCCCAATACATACAGTGTCCCAATACATACAGTGTCCCAATACATACAGTGTCCCAATACATACAGTGTCCCAATACATACAGTGTCCCAATACATACAGTCACTACAATAGTTATCTTTGGGAAGACATTGTAGATGTAACATGCCATTCCATCGTGGTCGTTGGTTGACAGGTCAGAGCTAGAGAACTGTCGAGAGCGAGTGGCACAGCTGAAGCAAGAGGCCGCAGGCGTACAGGCCGACATTGAGAAGGCAATCAATGAACACAATGTGTCTGTATCATTTCAATACATATTCTCCCTCCTTCCATAGTCTACATGTCTCCCTTCTCCCATTAGTCTACACGTCTCCCTCCTCCCACTAATCTACACGTCTCCCTCCTCCCACTAGTCTACTCGTCTCCCTCCTTCCACTAGTCTACACGTCTCCCTCCTCCCACTAGTCTACACGTCTCCCTCCTCCCACTAGTCTACACGTCTCCCTCCTTCCACTAGTCTACACTTCTCCCTCCTCCCACTAGTCCACACGTCTCCCTCCTTCCACTAGTCTGCACGTCTCCCTCCTTCCACTAGTCTACACGTCTCCCTCCTTCCACTAGTCTACACGTCTCCCTCCTCCCACTAGTCTACACGTCTCCCTCCTCCCACTAGTCTACACGTCTCCCTCCTCCCATTAGTCTACACGTCTCCCTCCTTCCACTAGTCTACACGTCTCCCTCCTTCCACTAGTCTACATGTCTCCCTCCTCCCATTAGTCTACACGTCTCCTTCCTTCCACTAGTCTACACGTCTCCCTCCTTTCACTAGTCTACATGTCTCCCTCCTCCCATTAGTCTACACGTCTCCCTCCTTCCACTAGTCTACACGTTTCCCTCCTTCCACTAGTCTACATGTCTCCCTCCTCCCATCAGTCTACACGTCTCCCTCCTTCCACTAGTCTACACGTTTCCCTCCTTCCACAGTCACATTTATGGCTACAACCTAAGAGTATGTGAAGACCCTGTTTAATGATTATGATTTTTCCAGTTCAGTTCTTTATTTCCAATTGAACATTATGTATAGAAATGAATAGATATGCATATGAAGTATTGGTTTAGTAGCTCGTAGGCATCTGAGGAATGTGTTTTCAGTTGGACTGTAATTTGTAAATAGCAGCATATTGCTTAGCTTGGCGAAGAATCAATAACAAACAGGTCAGACGAACATAACGGTGTGACTTCATGTGGCTAGTTTCAAGTTAGGAACTGTAAAAACATTGATTTTATAATTGAGATTGGAGTAGTATGCCAAGGCGTGTAATTATGACTCTGTACGTCTGAATATACAGTTGTATTGTTTAAAGCCAGTATGACATAGTACTTATTTATTTTAATGGAAACTTTTCATACATGTTAAAGTTCTTTTTTCCCCTCCACCACAGAAACATGTAAATAAGATTAGTTAATACATCACCGGTGACTAAACTAATTGGTAGCTGACTTTTGATCGCGACAAGTATGTCATGCTAACTTCACCTACTTATCTATACAATTTATGAATATTTGATATTATTTGAAAAATTATGTGCGTGATAGTTTGTGTGTGGTTAGATATAAGTGTGATGTTTTGAGAGGTGAGAGAAGCACTGACTGTGTGTGGTTAGATATAAGTGTGATGTTTTGAGAGGTGAGAGAAGCACTGACTGTGTGTGGTTAGATATAAGTGTGATGTGCTGAGAGGTGAGAGAAGCACTGACTGTGTGTGTTTAGATATAAGTATGATGTGTTGAGAGGTGAGAGAAGTACTGACTGTGTGTGGTTAGATATAAGTGTGATGTGTCGAGAGGTAAGAGAAGCACTGACTGTGTGTGGTTAGGTATAAGTGTGATGTGTTGAGAGGTAAGAGAAGTACTGACTGTGTGTGAATAGGTATAAGTGTGATGTGTTCAGAGGTGAGAGAAGCACTGACTGTGTGTGGTTAGGTATAAGTGTGATGTGTTGAGAGATGAGAGAAGCACTGACTGTGTGTGGTTAGATATAAGTGTGATGTATTAAGAGATGAGAGAAGCACTGACTGTGTGTGTTTAGATATAAGTGCGATAGGTTGAATGGTGAGAGAAGCACTGACTGAGTGTGGTTAGATATAAGTGTCATGTGTTGAGAGGTGAGAGAAGCACTGACTGTGTGTGGTTAGATATAAGTGTGATGTGGTGAGAGGTGAAAGAAGCACTGAGTGTGTGTGGTTAGATATAAGTGTCATGTGTTGAGAGGTGAGAGAAGCACTGACTGTGTGTGGTTAGGTATAAGTGTGATGTGTTGAGAGGTGAGAGAAGCACTGACTGTGTGTGGTTAGGTATAAGTGTGATGTGTTGAGAGGTGAGAGAAGCACTGACTGTGTGTGGTTAGGTATAAGTGTGATGTGTTGAGAGGTGAGAGGTGAGAGAAGCACTGACTGTGTGTGGTCAGGTATAAGTGTGATGTGTTGAGAGGTGAGAGAAGCACTGACTGTGTGTGGTTAGGTATAAGTGTGATGTGTTGAGAGGTGAGAGAAGCACTGACTGTGTGTGGTTAGGTATAAGTGTGATGTGTTGAGAGGTGAGAGAAGCACTGACTGTGTGTGGTTAGATATAAGTGTGATGTGTTGAGAGGTGAGAGAAGCACTGACTGTGTGTGGTTAGATATAAGTGTGATGTGTTGAGAGATGAGAGAAGCACTGACTGTGTGTGTTTAGATATAAGTGCGATAGGTTGAATGGTGAGAGAAGCACTGACTGAGTGTGGTTAGATATAAGTGTGATGTGTTGAGAGGTGAGAGAAGCACTGAATGTGTGTGGTTAGATATAAGTGTGATGTGGTGAGAGGTGAAAGAAGCACTGACTGTGTGTGGTTAGATATAAGTGTGATGTGTTGAGAGGTGAGAGAAGCACTGACTGTGAGTGGTTAGATATAAGTGTGATGTGTTGAAAGGTGAGAGAAGCACTGACTGTGTGTGGTTAGGTATAAGTGTGATGTGTTGAGAGGTGAGAGAAGCACTGACTGTGTGTGGTTAGGTATAAGTGTGATGTGTTGAGAGGTGAGAGGTGAGAGAAGCACTGACTGTGTGTGGTCAGGTATAAGTGTGATGTGTTGAGAAGTGAGAGAAGCACTGACTGTGTGTGGTTAGGTATAAGTGTGATGTGTTGAGAGGTGAGAGAAGCACTGACTGTGTGTGGTTAGGTATAAGTGTGATGTGTTGAGAGGTGAGAGAAGCACTGATTGTGTGTGGTCAGGTATAAGTGTGATGTGTTGAGAAGTGAGAGAAGCACTGACTGTGTGTGGTTAGGTATAAGTGTGATGTGTTGAGAGGTGAGAGAAGCACTGACTGTGTGTGGTTAGGTATAAGTGTGATGTGTTGAGAGGTGAGAGAAGCACTGACTGTGTGTGGTTAGATATAAGTGTGATGTGTTGAGAGGTGAGAGAAGCACTGAGTGTGTGTGATTAGATATAAGTGTCATGTGTTGAGAGGTGAGAGAAGCACTGACTGTGTGTGGTTAGGTATAAGTGTGATGTGTTGAGAGGTGAGAGAAGCACTGATTGTGTGTGGTCAGGTATAAGTGTGATGTGTTGAGAAGTGAGAGAAGCACTGACTGTGTGTGGTTAGGTATAAGTGTGATGTGTTGAGAGGTGAGAGAAGCACTGACTGTGTGTGGTTAGGTATAAGTGTGATGTGTTGAGAGGTGAGAGAAGCACTGACTGTGTGTGGTTAGGTATAAGTGTGATGTGTTGAGAGGTGAGAGAAGCACTGACTGTGTGTGGTTAGGTATAAGTGTGATGTGTTGAGAGGTGAGAGAAGCACTGACTGTATGTGGTTAGGTATAAGTGTGATGTGTTGAGAGGTGAGAGAAGCATTGACTGTGTGTGGTCAGGTATAAGTGTGATGTGTTGAGAGGTGAGAGAAGCACTGACTGTGTGTGGTCAGATATAAGTGTGATGTGTTGAGAGGTGAGAGAAGCACTGACTGTGTGTGGTCAGGTATAAGTGTGATGTGTTGAGAGGTGAGAGAAGCACTGACTGTGTGTGGTCAGGTATAAGTGTGATGTGTTGAGAGGTGAGAGAAGCACTGACTGTGTGTGGTCAGATATAAGTGTGATGTGTTGAGAGGTGAGAGAAGCACTGACTGTGTGTGGTCAGGTATAAGTGTGATGTGTTGAGAGGTGAGAGAAGCACTGACTGTGTGTGGTCAGGTATAAGTGTGATGTGTTGAGAGGTGAGAGAAGCACTGACTGTGTGTGGTCAGATATAAGTGTGATGTGTTGAGAGGTGAGAGAAGCACTGACTGTGTGTGGTCAGGTATAAGTGTGATGTGTTGAGAGGTGAGAGAAGCACTGACTGTGTGTGGTCAGATATAAGTGTGATGTGTTGAGAGGTGAGAGAAGCACTGACTGTGTGTGGTCAGGTATAAGTGTGATGTGTTGAGAGGTGAGAGAAGCACTGACTGTGTGTGGTCAGGTATAAGTGTGATGTGTTGAGAGGTGAGAGAAGCACTGACTGTGTGTGGTTAGGTATAAGTGTGATGTGTTGAGAGGTGAGAGAAGCACTGACTGTGTGTGGTCAGATATAAGTGTGATGTGTTGAGAGGTGAGAGAAGCACTGACTGTGTGTGGTCAGGTATAAGTGTGATGTGTTGAGAGGTGAGAGAAGCACTGACTGTGTGTGGTCAGGTATAAGTGTGATGTGTTGAGAGGTGAGAGAAGCACTGACTGTGTGTGGTCAGATATAAGTGTGATGTGTTGAGAGGTGAGAGAAGCACTGACTGTGTGTGGTCAGGTATAAGTGTGATGTGTTGAGAGGTGAGAGAAGCACTGACTGTGTGTGGTCAGGTATAAGTGTGATGTGTTGAGAGGTGAGAGAAGCACTGACTGTGTGTGGTTAGGTATAAGTGTGATGTGTTGAGAGGTGAGAGAAGCACTGACTGTGTGTGGTCAGATATAAGTGTGATGTGTTGAGAGGTGAGAGAAGCACTGACTGTGTGTGGTCAGGTATAAGTGTGATGTGTTGAGAGGTGAGAGAAGCACTGACTGTGTGTGGTCAGGTATAAGTGTGATGTGTTGAGAGGTGAGAGAAGCACTGACTGTGTGTGGTCAGATATAAGTGTGATGTGTTGAGAGGTGAGAGAAGCACTGACTGTGTGTGGTCAGATATAAGTGTGATGTGTTGAGAGGTGAGAGAAGCACTGACTGTGTGTGGTCAGATATAAGTGTGATGTGTTGAGAGGTGAGAGAAGCACTGACTGTGTGTGGTCAGGTATAAGTGTGATGTGTTGAGAGGTGAGAGAAGCACTGACTGTGTGTGGTCAGGTATAAGTGTGATGTGTTGAGAGGTGAGAGAAGCACTGACTGTGTGTGGTTAGGTATAAGTGTGATGTGTTGAGAGGTGAGAGAAGCACTGACTGTGTGTGGTCAGATATAAGTGTGATGTGTTGAGAGGTGAGAGAAGCACTGACTGTGTGTGGTCAGGTATAAGTGTGATGTGTTGAGAGGTGAGAGAAGCACTGACTGTGTGTGGTCAGGTATAAGTGTGATGTGTTGAGAGGTGAGAGAAGCACTGACTGTGTGTGGTCAGATATAAGTGTGATGTGTTGAGAGGTGAGAGAAGCACTGACTGTGTGTGGTCAGGTATAAGTGTGATGTGATGAGAGGTGAGAGAAGCACTGACTGTGTGTGGTCAGGTATAAGTGTGATGTGTTGAGAGGTGAGAGAAGCACTGACTGTGTGTGGTCAGGTATAAGTGTGATGTGATGAGAGGTGAGAGAAGCACTGACTGGGTGTGGTCAGGTATAAGTGTGATGTGTTGAGAGGTGAGAGAAGCACTGACTGTGTGTGGTCAGGTATAAGTGTGATGTGTTGAGAGGTGAGAGAAGCACTGACTGTGTGTGGTGATTGCAGGCCGAGTTCGCGGCGTCTGACTGCCCAGCATGAGAGGATCCACAAGGAGATACACAATGAGGAGAAACTGGAGGCACTCATCAAACTCAATGTAGAGACCGCTGAGTGAGTCACTCATGGCGTCCTGTAGTAGTTGCAGTGTAGTTGTTCTGAAGATGGTTGTTTTATTCTATCAGCTGCATTGGACACAACACAAGGTGAAAGGATGTAATCTATTATTAAAAAGTGCATGTAAAATTTAGTTGTTGGTTAAGTGTTAATTAATAAAAATCTTCCTTGAACATTTCTCAGTCCTCTCTGTGTGCTCTCATGGGTCTGTGTGTGGTCTCACATTCTGTGTATGGTCTCACACCTTTGTGTGTGTCTTAAACCTCTGTGAGTGGTCTCACACCTTTGTGTGTGGTCTAAAAACTCTGTGTGTGGTCTCACATCTCTGTGTGTGGTGCCAGGTACGAGGTAGCAAAGGCGGAGGTAGAGATGGGTAAGTACCAGCTCGTGGAAGATGACCTGTGGAAGAGAGAGGAGACGTTTCAATGCCAACAGGCCAACATCGCTGACCTGCGCCACCAGAAGGAGGTGCGATATAAGCACATGGCACAGAAGATGCACAGATCAGCCCAACTGTGAGTGGTCATTCACACTTACTGTGTATTGCATTGTTTATTGAAACCCCTATACTACGTACATGTACTAATGTCAGTAACAATTACAAAATAAACGCTACATTGGTCAACCACAGTGTAGTGACCCTGGGATAAGTGGACGTCATTGGTCAATATTGAGATGTTGCCTGAGTGAGTAATAAGAAACTCTATTGATCATCATTCTGCTCTTGGTCGTCCAGTGGGTGTGTCATTGAGACAAACCACAGGCTGTGGAGCATTTAGTATATGTCGTGGTCAAAGAAAGTAGATGTGTGTGTGGTCAGCAGAACAGATGGGCCATTGAAGGAGTGATAACACAGGAAGTTTATCATGTCAGCCAGTTTATTACTCTGACCAGGATATCTCTTATTACACAGTAGGACACACATTTAACCAATTTTACTTATTCTTATGTTCCATTGACAAAATGCATATTTCTCTGTTCTTACCCATAAGTTTATTGGTAGACAAGAGTGGAAATATTTATATTAATTGCCGATAAGGTGCCACCAGAGTGCAGTCACTGAGAGGAGGGTTAGGGAGAAGGAGATGATTGAGAAGGCCAAACGAAGTCATGACAGCGCGAGGAAGTTCATCCAAGGCACCATTGACAAGTGAGTGCTCAATGACCCGTGGTGATACAGCAGTAAACAAAGTGGAAAGCTGCCATTCGTCTAGGCTGTACATCCAATAGATGGAATGATTAAATTTAGTGTTTACTCTGCCATAAGTATAATAATAATAAGGTAATAATAAAAATAGTAAGGTAATAATAATGTAATAATAATAATGATGTAATAATAGTAAGGTAACTTGAGTGCCTAAATCCTCAGAAACCAAGCTCAGATTAAATATCAGTTGTACTGGCCTTGTGTACCATTACCACATTATCCAATGAGACTGCATCATTCTGATGACTGCACCAGTTGCTGAAGTCTGTCATGCTCCCTTCCCTCCAGCGTGAGTTGTGTTGTGGCAGGATGCGGAGACGGGTGGAGGCAGAGGAAGACCAGGAGAGAGCCTTTAAGCAGAAGAGGATGGACATGCTCATCAAACTGAAGGGCAGCATTACAGCCAACAGGGTAAGTCACAGCCAACAGGGTGAGTCACAGCCAACAGGGTGAGTCACAGCCAACAGGGTGAGTCACAGCCAACAGGGTGAATCACAGCCAACAGGGTGAGTCACTGCTAACATGGTGAGTCACTGCTAACAAGGTGAGTCACTGCTAACAAGGTGAGTCACTGCTAACAAGGTGAGTCACTGCTAACAGGGTGAGTCACAGCCAATAGGGTGAGTCACAGCCAACATGGTGAGTCACAGCTAACATGGTGAGTCACAGCTAACAGGGTGAGTCACTGCTAACAGGGTGAGTCACAGCCAACAGGGTGAGTCACAGCCAACATCTTGAATCACAGCCAACAGGGTGAGTCACAGCCAACAGGGTGAGTCACAGCCAACATGGTGAGTCACAGCCAACAGGGTGAGTCACAGCCAACAGGGTGAGTCACAGCCAACAGGGTGAGTCACAGCCAACATAGTGAGTCACAGCCAACATGGTGAGTCACAGCCAACAGGGTGAGTCACAGCCAACATGGTGAGTCACAGCCAACAGGGTGAGTCACAGCCAACAGGGTGAGTCACAGCCAACAGGGTGAGTCACAGCCAACAGGGTGAGTCACAGCCAACAGGGTGAGTCACAGCCAACAGGGTGAGTCACAGCTAGCAGGGTGAGTCACAGCCAACAGGGTGAGTCACAGCCAACATCTTGAATCACAGCCAACAGGGTGAGTCACAGCCAACAGGGTGAGTCACAGCCAACATGGTGAGTCACAGCCAACAGGGTGAATCACAGCCAACAGGGTGAGTCACAGCCAACAGGGTGAGTCACAGCCAACAGGGTGAGTCACAGCCAACAGGGTGAGTCACAGCCAACAGGGTGAGTCACAGCCAACAGGGTGAGTCACAGCCAACATGGTGAGTCACAGCCAACATGGTGAGTCACAGCCAACAGGGTGAGTCACAGCCAACAGGGTGAGTCACAGCTAGCAGGGTGAGTCACAGCCAACAGGGTGAGTCACAGCCAACAGGGTGAGTCACAGCCAACATCTTGAATCACAGCCAACAGGGTGAGTCACAGCCAACAGGGTGAGTCACAGCCAACATCTTGAATCACAGCCAACAGGGTGAGTCACAGCCAACAGGGTGAGTCACAGCCAACAGGGTGAGTCACAGCCAACAGGGTGAGTCACAGCCAACAGGGTGAGTCACAGCCAACAGGGTGAGTCACAGCCAACAGGGTGAGTCACAGCCAACATGGTGAGTCACAGCCAACAGGGTGAGTCACAGCCAACAGGGTGAATCACAGCCAACAGGGTGAGTCACAGCCAACATCTTGAATCACAGCCAACAGGGTGAGTCACAGCCAACAGGGTGAGTCACAGCCAACAGGGTGAGTCACAGCCAACAGGGTGAGTCACAGCCAACAGGGTGAGTCACAGCCAACAGGGTGAGTCATACCCAACAGTGGTTGTTGTATGTTTGTTGTTGTATGTGTGTGGTTGTTGTGTGGTTGTTGTATGTGTGTGGTTGTTGCAGGAGAACCTGAGGGCGATGCAGGCACGCGATCGAGCCCTGGAGAAGAAGCGGTCTCAGCTGGAGCTGAAGAAGGAGCAGCAGATCCTGGTGGCGGAGGGCAACGCCTCCGAGATCATGATGAGGAATAACCTGCTGAAAGAACACGCCCAGAAGACTGCGTAAGTGTCAACAACTACATATTCACATCACGTGACATAACGTGATCTCACATGGCATCATGTGATATCACTACAGTGTCCAGCCTGATAGTTTCAGCATGTCTTACTATACACACTTCCAATAGATTAGATGTTTGTGTACACATGATCTTTGTGCAGTAATTGCGGCATGGCTGAATACTTCTCAGAAAAGCCAAGATGGTGTTTGATTGAATACGTCTGCCAGGGAGTTAAGTGTAAAGCACTTCGAGCAGTTCTAAGGACTGGATATCACAGTATGTAAGAAATTACTTTTACTTTTTATTTCCAAGATTAGTTACCACAGTACACATTATTTGTTATTGTCATGTGAGATAGAAGTCACATGTTAGTCGATACTAGTCACATGAGTTGGAATACTTGTCACATGACTGGGGGTACTAGTCACATGACTTGAGATACTAGGCACATGGCTTGAAATACCAATCACATGAATGGGGAAACTAGTCGCATGACTGCGGATACTTGTCATGTGAATAGGGATACTAGTCACATGACTTGGGATACTTGTCACATGACTGGTGGTACTAGTCACATGACTTGGGATACTAATCACATGAATGCAGATACTAGTCACATGACTGGGGATACTTGTCACATGACAATAGATATTAGTCACATGACATGGAGTACTATTCACATGACAGTGGATACTACTCACATGACTGGATACTAGTCACATGACAGTAGCCCCCAAAGTAGCTATTACAGTTTGCTAGATGAAGCTGTCCTAGGAAGCCTGGATGCTGAGGTTGATGTTGCAGGGCCTTCAAGGCAGCTGACACCCAGAGACGGGTGGAGATTGTGGAGCGGATCCTCATGGAAGAGGACCGACTCAAGAAAAGGAAGGAGGCGTATCCACATCTCTGGAGTGACACCGAAAAGGAAAAGTCCAGGGTAGAAACCATTGCAACCAGTTAGCTAACGATACACAACCATAAACTAACCACTAATATACTATAAAGGGGAAATCAAAACATGGTCTGTAGTTTAGTTGGCGACAAATATTTTCCCAAGAATTGTTATAGTCATGTTTGCAAATACATATTCTCAGTAGTAAGAAACAACAAATTTAACATTTACAGTTTGTGTCGTGCAAAAACAACATTCACTTCAAATCTTAGTTTTGCAACGTTACATATTTACCGCAACAGCTATGGCTTTTCTTTGTTGCAGCTGTTACTGCTGTAGCTGTTACTGGTGTAGCTGTTACTGCTGCAGCTGTTACTGCAGCAGCTGTTACTGCTGCAGCTGTTACTGCTGCAGGTGTCACTGCTGCAGCCGTCACTGCTGCAGCCGTCACTGCTGCAGCCGTCACTGCTGTAGCCGTCACTGCTGTAGCCGTCACTGCTGTAGCCATCACTGCTGTAGCCGTCACTGCTGTAGCTGTTACTGTTGTAGATGTTACTGCTGTAGCTGTTACTGTTGTATATGTTACTGCTGTAGCTGTTACTGTTGTAACTGTTACTGCTAACAGTTACTGCTGTAGCTGTTAATTCTGCAGCAATAACTGTTGCTGCTGCTGTTGATGTAGCTACTGTTAGTTGTAGCATATTTAACTCCTGTGGCTGTTGTGTCAGTGTTTTGTTTGACTTGTAAACAGCTCATGACAGTTGGGTTTCTTGGATGTTGTTCTCAGTTTGTGCAGGAATGTTTTACGGATGTCTAACAGAAGTCTGTTTCATGCGGCAGATTGTGAAACAACGGAAACACAAACCAGTGAAGATGTTGGATGACATGATAGCCAAAGATGAGGAGTCTGACAAACCTGTGGAACTCGATATGTCAGTGAGTGGAACAGCACTACACTTGACATCTCTCTCGTCCAAACTCTGCCATATTAACTATTGCAATAAAATGAGAAACATTGGATCAGTGTGTCTGTCTCTAACTTATAATGTGTGTCTCTTTCTGCTGTTGTAGAAGTTTGAGGGCCATGCGCAGTCTGATGATGAAGACCATCAGTTCTCAAGTTTTGCGCCGACTGCAGAGAACACCTTTATGCCATCTTCTGATTCTGATGGTAAATGCTCTCACTCTGATATTAAGACAGGGCTCTCACTTTGATGGTGAGACAGAGCTCTTATTCTGATGGTAAAACAGGGTATTCACTCTAATTGTAAGGACGGGCTCTCGCTCTAATTGCCTACATGGCTATTGCTCTCATTGTAAGACAGGGCTCTAATTTTTATGACTAGATTCTGACTCATTCACTAATGTGTTATGTTATCTCAGTAACACATACAAAATGTTATATATTATCAAATATGATCATAAAAATGTGCCATAAAATAAAAATAATATATTACTGGCAGAGCAGAAACAGTGACTATGTATCCTGGAAATATTAAAACCAAAATATTTGATTGTTAACTGACAGATGTGTGTTTGTTATGTTAGAAGAGGAAGGGACGAACCTGGCGAAGCCTGAGTTTGAGGGTCTGTGGGACCGACACAAGCCTTACAAGGCTCCCCCCGATGGCACGTTGAATCTGAAGCCAACTGGAGGCAGCAAGATGCAGAAAGTAAGTGTCATGGGACAACAGTCGTAGGTTGAAATATAGACTCTGCAATTATTGTATTTCCATTATAAGATTACAAAAATGGCCCACCAATAGTTTCTAGGCTAGAAACTATTCTGTGTGGGAAACACGACTCAATGAGATCACAATATTACAATAAATGTAACCAGAATAAAGTAATATTTAATTACAGATAACATTGATAACTTCAAGGAGTTCTTCTGTTTACAGAAAACTACTGAATATTATATAAGACTGATTGATCTGCTACCTCACTCATCCACTCTCACTCACTCACTCACTCACTCACTCACTCACTCACTCACTCACTCACTCACTCACTCACTCACTCACTCACTCACTCACTCACTCACTCACTCACTCACTCACTCACTCACTCACTCACTCACTCACTCACTCACTTACCAATGTTGTTAGGACATCATGCAGCATGGACTACAACAACAGCGAAATGGCATAGTTACTCACCAGGTGGCTGCAGGTCGTGAGTTCAAAGGTCGCCCATTCTACAGCAAACCTGACGTCATTCACTTCAAGGTTTGGTTTATTTTCACAGTTTTAAGAACCAGATAGAATGCAATGTGTATACTCTTAGAAATAATAAAGTATAAGTGGTAGAGTTGCAATATTTTTACATTTTATTTAAACGTTTTTTAAATTTTGTATTTTATTTTAATAGCATTGAAGTTTGTATTTTATTTGAAGAGTTTTGAACCTTGAATGTTATTTGGATGGACACAAATTTAATAGAAAGGTAAATTATTTATGTTCATGGTTATATTCTTAAATGAATGTCTTTACAAAGCATATGAAATGGAGTCTCTTCTTCTTCTGACATGACATTCAGTGTATTTTAACAAGACTGGTTGAACTGCTGATGACAGTATTAAGTAATTCTCAAGCCATAATAACATGGCTGATATACAGTAGAACCTTGTTTTACGGTCACCTCATTAATACAGCCACCTTGCAATTAAGGTCACCATAGATTAGTCCCAAATTATTTCTGTAACAATTAATTATAGAAATGAGTCTTGTTAAGATGATCACCTTGCCACTCAGGTCACCTTGCCACTCAGGTCACCTTGCCATTCAGGTCACCTTACCAGTCAGGTCATTTTTGCCCAGTATCTAGGGTAACCTTAGTAAGGCGGTTCGACTGGACCTCCCATACATGTTTCATTCGTTGGTGGGAGTACACCGGGATTGGGTGTTGGCAGGACTTTGATGTTGGCAAGACGTACAGGAAGAAGGTGATTCTGACCAACGTGTCATACACAGTCAATTACTGCAAGATGACCGGCATCACAGAGCACCTCAAGGACTTCATCGAAACAGCGTCAGTTGCCTCTTGTATCACTCATGTAGAAACTACACAAATAGTTTGTGTTCTCTGGCTAACAGCTGTCAGCTACACTCTTGTCACCTAGAAGACTTCTGCAATCTGTCTGATATGACTGTCACACACACACGCACACATACACACACAGGTCTGATATGTCTGTCACACACACACACACACACACACACACACACACACACACACACACACACACACACACACACACACACACACACACACACACACACACACACAGGTCTGATATGTCTGTCAGACGCACACACACAGGTCTGATATGTCTGTCAGATGCACACACACAGGTCTGATATGTCTGTCAGACGCACACACACACACACACACACACACACACACACACACACACACACACACACACACACACACACACACACACACACACACACACACACACACACACACACACACACAGGTCTGATATGTCTGTCACACACACACACACACACACACACACACACACACACACACACACACACACACACACACACACACACACACACACACACACACACACACACACACACACACATACACACAGGTCTGATATGTCCATCACACACACACACACACACACAGGTCTGATATGTCTGTCACTCACACACACACACACACACACACACACACACACACACACACACACACACACACACACACACACACACACACACACACACACATACACACAGGTCTGATATGTCTGTCAGACACACACACAACGTCTGATATGTCTGTCAGACACACACACACACACACATCTGATATGTCCGTCACACACCTACCTGTCTGATGCAACCACACACACACATTTGATATGTCCCTCACACCCCTGTCTGATGCATCCAGACACCTGTCTGATGTGTCCAGACACCTGTCTGACATGTCCAGACATATGTCTGATGCATCCAGACATCTGTCTGATGCATCCAGACACCTGTCTGATGCATCCAGACACCTGTCTTATGCATCCAGACACCTGTATGATGCATCCAGACACCTGTCTCACGCATCCAGACATCTGTCTGACATGAGATTGCCTGTTTTCAGATTCGACCCTCCTGGTCAGATGTCGGCTGGACTAACCTGTGAACTGCTGGTCACCTTCAAGCCAATGGTCAGTACATGTAGGTAGTGGAGGGAGCAACTGCAGATCACAGTTCCATGTGTGTCGTAGTGCTGGACAATGGTCAACATGAGCCATGGTTATGGCCAATCAGATGGCGGCCAGACGGCGGCCAAATGGCAGCCACATGACAATTATATTGTAGTCATAGAGTAATCACAGAGTAATCTAATCATAATGTAATCATTATGATATGATCTCATTGTAATCAACATGTTGAGTCAGCAAAAGTTTGTAATCATACTGCTGACTCTGATTGTGTTGACACAACATTGCCACTGTGTGTTGACCTGACTGAGACATGTTGACCTGACTGAGATGTGTTGACCTGACAGAAACACATTGACCTGACTGAGATGTGTTGACATGCCTGAGATGTGTTGACCTGACTGAGACGAGTTGACCTGATTGAGATGTGTTGACCTCACTGAGATACATTGACATGCCTGAGATGTGTTGACCTGATTGAGACGTGTTCACCTCACTGAGACATGTTGACTTCACTGAGACATGTTGACCTCACTGAGACTTGTTGACCTCACTGAGCCATGTTGACCTCAGTGAGACATGTTGACCTCACTGAGACATGTTGACCTCACTGAGACTTGTTGACCTCACTGAGACGTATTGACTTCACTGAGACATGTTCACCTCACTGAGACATGTTGACCTCACTGAGACATGTTGACCTCACTGGGATTTGTTGACCTCACTGAGACATGTTGACTTCACTGAGACGTGTTCACCTCACTGAGACATGTTGACCTCACTGAGACATGTTGACCTCACTGAGACATGTTGACCTCACTGGGACTTGTTGACCTCACTGAGACGTGTTGACTTCACTGAGACGTGTTCACCTCACTGAGACATGTTCACCTCACTGAGACATGTTCACCTAACTGAGATGTGTTCACCTCACTGAGACATGTTCACCTCACTGTTGTTGTAGATCAACGAGGACTTAGAAGGAGAAGTGACATTCCTCGCTCAGACTGGCCCCTTCGCCATCCCTCTCATCTGCACCACCAAGAAGTGTGATGTATGTATGTCATGGGTGGTAGAATATAGCCTCACTTATTACATTATATTTTATTAAAATTGTGCTTTTACATTTAACTGATGTTGAATGAAATGTTCCAAAGAATATGTTGTGTTCATAATGCTTTGTAATAGATAGGAATATTAGTAGATGATAAAACTAGTGTGTCACATTCAAATTTGTTGAGATATTTTAAAAAAGCTCACACAGAGTGACATCGTCTTGTTGTGACAGCTGTCAGTCAATAGTCATACACGTCATCTTATTTCTGTGACTGTTGTCAGTGAACAATCATGTGTGTTCCTTTTGTAATTGTCAGTCAATGGTAATATTTGTTATCATCTTTCAGTTGTCAGTCAGTTGTCAAATGTATCATCATCTTTCAGTTGTCAGTCAGTTGTCATTATGTGTTGTCATCTTTTATTTGTTAGTCCCTTGTCATGTGTGTCATCATCTTTCAGTTGTCAGTCAATTGTTATGTGTTGTTATCTTTCAGTTGTCAGTCAGTTGTCATATGTGTCATTATCTTTCAGTTGTCAGTCGGTTCTCATATGTGTCATCATCTTTCAGTTGTCATGTTTCAGTTGTCAGTCAGCAGTCAGCTGATAGACTTTGGTGTGTCTGTGATTGGTGAGACGCTGCACAAGTCAGTCACTTTGGTGAACCGGGGGGCTCTCGGCACCAAAGTCGAGTTCTACAAGATCTCAGGTACGATGGCTTTACACGTACGCAGATGTTCTTCCTTAAAAATGAAACTACAGTGATCATGGCTGACAGCTCTCATAGCTGACACCTGTCTTAGCGGACAACTGTCATGGTGGACACCTGTCCAAAACTAAAACCTGTCAAAATGGACACTTTGAAAGTCCAGAATGACTAGTTTGCACAGCCGGTCCCGTAACCTACCCATAATGGGCATATCATCATCATCATTGTGCAGCCATAGTGTCCTGTGGTTGGGCGAAGGCCTCAGCATGTCTTTTCCAAATCTGCCTGTCTTGCGCTATCTTCTGCCAGATGGTGCCCTTCCAGTACTCATCCAGTTTGTTTCTCCACCGTCTCGCCATTTCCCTTTGTTAGGTCTCCAGGTTATGATACACGATGTCCATCAATTATCTCGTAGTCTGCTGATGTGCCCTGCCCAGGTCCACTTCTGTTTTCTGATTTGTTCTATCATGTCTATGACCTTTGTCTTTTCTCTTACCCAGATGTTTGTTTTTCTTTCCCGTTATGTGACATTTAACATACTTCTTTCCATCTTTGTTTGTGTGTAAAGTCTACACATTAAGTTTGAGAATAAAAACTCACTTCATGAAAATGTTTTGTCTTTCAGGAGTGAAACGAGTGAATCTAACTACTGCAGAGACCTCTCTGGGCCGAGTCGTGAGTTACATTTTTTACTATCAAAATGATTTAGTAAAATAAATAGTGAAAAATTTGGTATAAATCAATCTTTTTCAATCAACTGGTACATCATTTTACAAATAGCAAAGTGTGGAGGTTGAGCCTGCTTTTGAGACAGATATTGTATGTTTGGTTCACTAGACCACAGCCAAGTGTAGAGGCTGAGCCAGCCCTTGTTTCCTTGTGATCATTGACATGGACTCTGTATGTTTGGTTCTAGGCCACGGTCAAGTCTAGAGGGTGAGCCTGCCCTTGTTTCCTTGTGATTATTGAGACAGACACTGTATCTTTAGTTCTAGACCTCAGCCATGTCTAGAGGCTGACCTTGCCATTGTTTCTGTGTGTTCATTGAGACAGACACTGTATGTTTGGTTCTAGACGACAGCCAACACAATGGGGAATGTGAGTCCAGACTCTGCACCGCTGGACCAGGAAACTGGAGACAAGGACATCATGGAGAAACTCGTCTCTCCCATGAAACCCATCGATGATACAAAGAAGGAAGATGAGGCCCAGTCCATAAGTATAATGTCTTTGTGAACCACTGTACTCACTCAACTGTTTGCATTCTGGCTGTCTTCATTATTATCCTTACTTGTAAATCCTTCATGGTTATCCTTACTAGTAAATTTTTACTTCATGGTTATCCTTACTTGTAAATCCTTACTTCATGGTTATCCTTACTTGTAAAACCTTACTTCATGGTTGTCGTTACTTGTAAATCCTTATGTCATGGTTATTCTTACTTGTAAATCCTTACTTCATGGTTATCCTTACTTGTAAATCCTTACTTCATGGTTATCCTTACTTGTAAATCCTTACTTCATGGTTATCCTCACTTGTAAATCCTTACTTCATTGTTATCCTTACTTGTAAATCCTTATTTCATGGTTATCCTTACTAGTAAAACCTTACTTCATGGTTATCCTTACTTGTAAAACCTTACTTCATGGTTATCGTTACTTGTAAATCCTTATTTCATGGTTATCCTTACTTGTAAATCCTTACTTCATGGTTATCCTTACTTGCAAATCCCTACGTCATAGTTATCCTTATATGTAAATCCTTACTTCATGGTTATCCTTACTTGTAAATCCTTCATCGTTATTCTTACTTAAATCTTTACTTTATGGTTATCCTTACTAGTAAATCCTTACTTCATGGTTATCCTTACTTGAAAATCCTTACTTCATGGCTATCTTTACTTAAATCTTTACTTCATGGTTATCCTTACTTGTAAATCCTTACTTCATGGTTATCCTTACTTGCAAATCCCTACTTCATAGTTATCCTTACTTCATGGTTATCCTTACTTGTAAATCCTTACTTCATGGTTATCCTTACTTGTAAATCCTTACTTCATGGTTATCCTTACTTGCAAATCCCTACTTCATAGTTATCCTTACTTCATGGTTATCCTTACTTGTAAATCCTTACTTCATGGTTATCCTTACTTGTAAATCCTTACTTCATGGATATCCTTACTTGTAAATCCTTATTTCATGGTTATCCTTACTTGTAAATCCTTACTTCATGGTTATCCTTACTTATAAATCCTTACTTCATGGTTATCCTTACTTATAAATCCTTACTTCATGGTTATCCTTACTTGTAGCAGCTTACCAAGACTGAGTGTTTGCCTTCATGTTTTCATTGTGCTGTCAATCAAAGGTTGAAGTACTAAAACTATGTGGTCAACTGCATGTAGACTTAACTTAGCTGCTGAGTGTGATAATGGAAAGTTCATCAAGAATGAACTGTTCGAAATCACTGATATGAAATATTTTGCAAACATGTTAACATTTTACATTGTTATACATTCTTGTCAGTTTCACTTTTAGTGAAATAACAGTTCACAGAGCATGGTAGTGTAGTGGTTAGCGCATCCGCCTGGCCTGCCATCGCTCAAAACCTGCCATCGTTCAAAACCCTGCCTGGGCAGGCATGGTATATTTTGGGTAAAAATCTGGCTCAAAAATTGTATGTGTGCTAAAGTCGGTCCCGACTTAATTTGGGGCATAAAAAAACCACCGAGGATGTCATACACTCTGGCAATGACCACCTTGGCAGTAGCCACCCTGGCAGTGACCGCCCTGGCAATGATCACCCTGGCAATGACCACCTTGGCAGTGACCACCCTGGCAGTGACCACTCTGGCAGTGACCACTTTGGCAGTGACCACCCTGGCAGTGACCACTTTGGCAGTGACCACCCTGGCAGTGACCACCTTGGCAGTGACCACCCTGGCAGTGACCACCCTGGCAGTGACCACTTTGGCAGTGATCACCCTGGCAGTGACCCCCATCAATGCCAGCATTGAAAGGTCGACTTGACAATAATGTTCTGGAAAAGGCTGACTACCCCAGTAGTTGAATAAGACTTGATAAAACCGTATAATTCTAAGCACAATATATGTACGGACTAGTCAGTTTATAGAACTTTGTTGAGCACTGAAAACAACTAGGAAAGGTGATGGTGATTCTGACTATTTGCTGCAGACACGAATCAAGAGGCAGAAGTGGATGGAGAGAGGGGGAGAGAGGAGGAGAAACTGGATCAACTTGAGAGCACCTTCTCTGATGGTTAGTGTCAACACTCACGCACGCACGCATGCACGCACGCACGCACGCACGCACGCACGCACGCACGCACGCACGCACGCACGCACGCTTCTAGGATGCATTGAGTTGGAATTCACACACTTCTCATGATCCTGATGCAACCTTTGACATATTGTTGTGCCAAAAGATACTAATCCTTTAAAACATTGGTACACTTTTGGTATATTTATAAATTATTGTGTATAAATCAGTTTCTTTATAACAAAAAATTATGTAGCGTTTAACGTAAAACAACAATATTTGGTCGATAGCTGATTTTAATTCTTTTTATAAGTTTTAAGAAGATTGATGTATTACCCACAATTTCTACACTTCATTTAGTGACGTCAATTTGCACTAACTTAATGCTGTGATGTAAATTTAGCCACCCCTTATCTGATATACAAACAGTGAAATATGCATTATAATGAAGACAATGATCACATCTGTTATATTTGCATGTGACAGGGTTGGACACATCACTGAATGACATGGAAGAATTATTGTCCATTGATGGAATGAAGATAGGAGGAGTAAGTTGTCGTTTTTGTATATAACATTGTATAAGATGTGATATCTAAACTCTATATCACAATTGGTTTCTGTATGTGCTTGAATGTTAAATATCAAGCAATTAATGTTGTGGCCTTATTTGACGTTACAAATATTATTTTGTGCAACTTTAATTGAAATCTATTCATACTTTTTTAATTCAAAGTGATGGTAAATTAAATTTAATTGCATTGTATTATACGCAGAGAAAAAAAGAGTATAATATTTGGAGATTTGAGCTGAGTGTTGTACACGGAGAAAAAGAGAGTGTGTAATGTGTAGAGACTTGAACTGAATGTTGTACACGGAGAGAAAGAGAGTGTGTGATGTGTAGAGATTTGAGCTGAGTGTTGTACATGGAGAGAAAGAGAGTGTGATGTGTAGAAACTTGAACTGAGTGTTGTACACAGAGAGAAAGAGAGTGTGTGATGTGTAGAGATTTGAGTTGAGTGTTGTACATGGAGAGAAAGAGAGTGTGATGTGTAGAAACTTGAACTGAGTGTTGTACATGGAGAGAAAGAGAGTGTGTGATGTGTAGAGATTTGAGCTGAGTGTTGTACACAGAGAGAAAGAGAGTGTGTAGTGTGTAGAGACTTGAACTGAGTGTTGTACATGGAGAGAAAGAGTGTGTGTGATGTGTAGAGACTTGAACTGAGTGTTGTACATGGAGAGAAAGAGAGTGTGTGATGTGTACAGACTTGAATTGAGTGTTGTACATGGAGAGAAAGAGAGTGTGTGATGTGTAGAGACTTGAACTGAGTGTTGTACATGGAGAGAAAGAGAGTGTGTGATGTGTAGAGACTTGAACTGAGTGTTGTACATGGAGAGAAAGAGAGTGTGTGATGTGTAGAAACTTGAACTGAGTGTTCTACATGGAGAGAAAAAGAGTGTGTGATGTGTAGAGACTTGAGTTGAATGTTGTACATGGAGAGAAAGAGAGTGTGTGTGATGTGTAGAGACTTGAACTGAGTGTTGTACATGGAGAGAAAGATAGTGTGTGATGTGTAGAGATTTGAACTGAGTGTTGTACATGGAGAGAAAGAGAGTGTGTGATGTGTAGAGACTTGAACTGAGTGTTGTACATGGAGAGAAAGAGAGTGTGTGATGTGTAGAGACTTGAACTGAGTGTTGTACATGGAGTGAAAGAGAGTGTGTGATGTGTAGAGATTTCAGCTGAGTGTTATACAAAATGAGAGAAAGAGAGTGGGTGATGTGTAGAGACTTGAACTGAGTGTTGTACATGGAGAGAAAGAGAGTATGTGATGTGTAGAGAGGGAGGGAGGGAGGGAGGGAGGGAGGGAGGGAGGGAGGGAGGGAGGGAGGGAGGGGGGAGGGGGAGGGGGAAACGGAGACAGAGAGAGAGTCATGTGTGGAAACTATAGCTGAGTGTGTTTGCCAGGAGAGGCTGATGGAGATTGCGCCATTCTCGTCCGTCAAACTTGAGGTCATCTGGCAGCCGACAGTGCCTGGTAAGGTTGAGACAGAGTTCATCATCTCGTTTACTGACGCAGACTCAGAAAGTGTAAGTATTTAGAATGCTTCTTGAATTAACCATTTATTTGTCTTTGTACTGACATGAATGTGGTCACATTTTGCCTTCCCCCATTTCCCTGACATTGTGTAATTTATGAATTTCCAATCAGTAATTACAGATTAATATTACCCAAGTCATTTAAATTTTCCACTGCTCCAAGTTTGCTGTTACCTGGGTATGTCAGTTTATATGTCATGCTGCCGCGTCTTGTAGATAACAGTTTGTGTGTCACAATGACACAGCTTGTAGATAACTGTGTCATGGTGACATTGTATGTTGTAGGTAACAGTGTCTGTGTCATGTGACATTGTATGTTGTAGATAACTGTGTTTGTGTCATGTGATGTTGCATGTTGTAGATAACGCTGCAGGCGAATGCGGATGCTATAGACGTGCCTGTGTGGGTGGAAAGACAGTGTGTCGATTTGAAGACTTGCATGCTCGACCGTCTCTACCAGGACACCATCATTGTCAACAACAGGTGACACACCTTTAACATGACTATCAGGACACAATCATTGTCACCAACAGGTGACACACCATTAACATGACAATCAGGACACCATCATTGTCAACAATAGGTTGCACACCTTTAACATGACTCTACTTGGACAGCGTAATTGTCAACAACAGGTGACACACCTTTAGCATGACTCTACCAGGATACCATCATTGTCAACAACAGTTGACACACATTTAACATGACTCTATTAGGACAGTGTCATTGTTAACAACAGGTGACACACCTTTAACATGACTCTACCAGGACACCATCATTGTCAACAATAGGTGACCCTCCTTTAACATGGCTCTACCAGGACACCATCTTTGTCAACAATAGGTGACACATCTTTAACATGACTCTACTAGGACACCATCATTGTCAACAATAGGTGACCCACCTTTAACATGACTCTACTAGGACACCATCATTGTCAACAATAGGTGACCCACCTTTAACATGGCTCTACCAGGACACCATCTTTGTCAACAATAGGTGACACACATTTAACATGACTCTACTAGGACACCATCATTGTCAACTACGTCATACTGAGTGAGAACTGTGTCACATTTGTCCAAACAATACTTATTTTAGGCAACCAATAAAGTACAAGCTCTGTGTGCAACAGGAGGCAGGCACTTAGAATGTTCTGCATGAATGTTGTTTGTCTGTTACCAGGGCGACGACAGCTCTGCGCCTCAAGTTTGATGTGTGTAAGTCACTGAGGAACCACATGGAGTTATTGCCCAAGACTGGCTATGTACAGGCTCAGTCCAAGTTCTCGGCCCAACTCAAGTTCCTTCCCAGGTGAGTGGCACAAGTAGTGACATCTAGTGGATCCACACTCAACCAGACTGCGAGAAAATATTGACGTTTTACAAATCCACCTATACTAACTCTTAACTGTAATGAAAGTGTTTTACAGCAATTACTAACAACTATTGATTTATTGATTTATGTTAGGATACTGTAATCAATAGTTGTGTTGTTTGCCTGTCTTATTCTTATGAACTTAATGTTAAGGCATTTATCATGTATGTATTGTACTAGTGCAATTGTATAGTGTGGAGGATGCTATTTATCAGCTTATCACTTCTTGCATTTCCCGTCAACATTTTCTTATTGTTCATTGCTTAACTTATATGTTTCATTGTTCCACTGTTTATGGTGGATTAACTTACAAATGTGCACCTTATTAGAAAATGCACTTTGATCATGTTGAATAAATTCAATTCAATAGACCAAGCATCTTCACAGAGGCGAGTCAGTTCTTTGACAAGGAGACAGGTGTCCTAGAGGCACCAATGGTCATCACTGTCATTGACCAGGTTTGTGTGAATGTCTCTAATCAGCCGCCCTTCTCGTGGCTCATTCTCTTTCACCTGTCAGTGTAGTTGTAATTGTTCAGGATATTAATAATAATAATAATAATGGCAATCCAATTCTAACACAATTTTTATTTTAAAAGTTATCACTTGTTTTCATTTGGTTGTGATTATATAATATAGAATATTAGAGGAGCAATCAGGCAATGCCTGGGTGGCTGGGTGTATTATAGCAATGGGTAAACTACTTTGCTGGTGTTTCAATTGTCCTTGACGTATAATATTTATTCAGCTCCATTCCTGCAAAACAGAAGGTTGCAGGCAACTTGCTGCAGATATGTTGCAGTGACTTGGCATAATTTCTAAGCAACGTTTTTGTTATAAATATATAAATGTTGAGGGTCCATATCCAACCACCCTATGTCCATCACAAGCCTCCCCGGTGGCAAAATATTTAGTGGCCAATATTTGATAATAACGATATAATGTTAACTCTACAGATGACTAAACCAATGACAATAATTGTCAAAAACATGATTAAGAGACAACACCAATGACAGAATAATGATGATGGTGATGATGATGAGTAACTAATTGCTAATTGACACCTGTCACTGACCATTGCAGGTGCGTCCAGTGTCCTTCACTGTCCATGCTGTGGTCACCTATACTGACCTCGAGTTTGACATCAAACACATTGACTTCGGCTGCTGCACAATCTATGAGTCGGTCAAGAGGACAGTGAAACTGACCAACAAATCCATCCTGCCACAACAGTATGGCTTTGTTGGAGTGCCTCAGGTAACTGGACAAAAACTTCCAATACAACAACTTTTGTGGTGTAAAGGATTAACAGTGCAACAAAAGAACTCAGTATTTTCAAACTACTGGTTTACCTCCAGATTTCTCATTCATTAATTCTTTGTAGTTTAAACCCCGTTTTAAATCAAAAGTCACCAGAGAAGACATTCCTAAATAACTTCAAAGGACTAGGTTTCGTTTCATGTATGAGTGTTACACTGTTCAAAGACTGCAACCTTGTGAGATTTCACAAGTCATACTTACTTTGTATTGCCAAGTAAACTTTGAGATAATATATCTGGAGACAGGTTCTATATACATACTAATGTCTTCAGTTTGTTAGATATCATCATTCTCCTTTCAGTTTGTCGATGTTCAACCAGGTGATGGCTTTGGAACATTGTTACCTCTGGAAACCATAGAGTTAGATATCATCTTTCTTCCGGCAAAAGCAAAGGAATACAACTTCATATTGTCTTGTAAATCTCTCATCAACAGGTGAGTTCTGTCAACACAATTAGTGAATGGTTATTGCGGGAATTTGTCTGGTTTTGAGGAACATAATGCTCACATAAACTGTGCGATTAATTGATAATATGAAGTTAAATATTTGATCAATACGTGTATCACGATTTTTTTTTAAGTGCAAGATTTATACTGAAATAGGTCTGCTATAATTAAAAATAATTCCACATGACTGTCATACTTGGAATTTAATACTGATGTCCAGAAATGCCTGACACATTGTGTTGAAGTGCTAGATGTCTTTCTGTTGCCCAGGGAGTTTAAGATAGAGTGCAAGGGTGTAGGGGTACACCCTCCTCTTGAATTGTCGCAACAGATTGTACACCTGGCTGCCACGGCGATGTATGATGTCTCCATGACACATGTACACGTCGTCAACTCTCACACCAGTATGAACGAGTTCAGTCACCCAGTGCCCAGGATTGGCAAAGGTATGTGTCGTCAACAGAGAATTCACCCCTGTCATCATTTCATTTATTTTATCAACTGAAGAACACACATTGTTACAGTGTAAATTTCAGAACATCTTTTGATAAAATACTGGTGTATATATATATATATATACCAGTACATTGCATGAAGTTATTACAAACATAAGTATTTTATCAAAATATCTTCTGAAATTTACACTGTAACAATGTGTTTTATATATAGATATATATGTAACAAAATCCATCGTTCGGTATTAACAAAGCCACGATACAACACTAGTGTTGGCCACTCCACTCTGGAGTGTGGCAACAACACGTCTTTATTTAACAACTATCTGGCTACACGCCGCATGTCATTCTGCCAGCCACACATTACATCTCTCACCATCCGCGCCGAGTTCCAAATTGTATGTAGCAGCCATATGCTGCTACTCCTCAGCCCACGGCATTGCTAGCCAACCCCATGCCTCCCCTGCAGGCCTCAAACTCCTTCCTGTCCTGGCTGCTGCCCCTAACAATTGCCACTGTCTACTCCCAATGCAGAGCTCCAGCTGTCAACTGAAGTCTTGGCCACGCCCAGTCTATTCTTAGCCACCACACCTGGCATGTTGCATAACAACTCGTTATGTAAGTTGCAGGAGCCTGACCTTCTATAGTCTGGCTACTGTCAAACTAATTAAACCTAACTACAAAACTATGTACAAAGAATCATGTAGCTAATTTTGTGTTTTCATTGTGGCTGTCAGGTCCCATTGCTCCTGTTGGGCCAACCTCCTTCGAGTTCGTTATCCCGGACGATGCGCCACTGACACTAGCGCCCTCTGTTGGAACGGTGATGCCTGGGAAGGTGAGTGACAGACACAGGATAATGCATCACTATACACTCATAGTTTGTTTCTTTTTTGTGTTGTGTCGTCACTACAAGAATGCTTCCCAGAGAAGTCAGAGATGGTTTTCGATTGAACAGGTCTGCCAGGGAGTAAAGTGTAAAGCGCTTTGAGCAGTCTTGAGGACTGGATACTGCGCTATATAAGAACTTACCTTTACCTTTACTTTACAAGAAACACTGCAGTTTATCCGTAAGATGTTGTCAGCTTCCGTATCTTTCTCTCACCTCAAAACTACCTTGACTGGAGCGTAACCACCACCAGCTGATAGTGACAGAAAGACACACAACAAAATCAACTTTGAAACATTGCGGCATCAGTTAATAATACTAAGGTAACTTCTTTTGCACCGAAATCCTTTAAACCCAATAAACTCAAGTTCAGAGGTGCATAAAAAAGGGTTCGCCAATTTCAAAATCGATAAAAACATTAATTGTATATTTAATTACTCTGTTTTTATTAACTAAGATAAGACCAAATTTATTTCCAGTACAAACAAACAACATGCAAAATGAAATTTCCAATACAAACAACATATAATAATATTAATAATAATACAGTATTATTATAATATCTGTTGTTATTAGTTGCTATTGGAAAATGAGTAAACTGATGAGTGTTTGGAACTTTCCGTCTACAGAAACAAGCTGTGATGATCCGGTTCAATCCGACCCTGGACGACACAGTGATATGTGTGGAGGCCGCTGCCGTGGCAACAAGGATGGAGGAGCAGCGATTGCAGGCCGAATATAGAGCCTCCCTGTTGTCACAAGAAGCTCTAGACAGCCAATCACCAGTCAGTCTCATCTTTTATCTCATTCAACCTCGCAACTCAATCATACATATGATTAACACCTCTTTTTCTTGATTTTGTTATCACATGGAGGTTGCAATTGTTTCGTGTAAATATTTCCCGTGGTACCTTCTCCAGTGTTTGGCGAATATATATAAATTGCAGTACTATTTTTAAAGAACATTTTGAATAATTATTGCAGTCTTTGAACAGGAATCAGTTTCAAATTGGGGCAGGCATAATTATGAAATATTTGTTTTTCTTAACCAATCAAATGGGTTTAATAAATCTGTTTTATATAATGGGAACAAATTTGTTTATTTTTTATTTAGTAATTGTGATTCTTCTATAAGTTGTGTATGTTTTAGAAGAGGAAGTCGTCAGGCAAGGGGAAGGTGGCTGTGAAACCAGCAAACAAAGGGGCCAAGTCACGCACTAGTGGAGAGATCAGTTCCCCACCCCCCACAACAAGGCCTCCCCCCGTGGTTGAGCCACGTCTTGCCGACTCGGTGGTTAAAGGGTCAGTTCAGTCGGTAGACATGTTAACACTAGTACAGAGAGCGTGGTAGTGCAGTGGTTAGGACAGCCGCCTGGCCTCATTTCAATATCCACTACCCAGACCGAACAGGCAAGATATATTTAGTGTAAAAATCTTGCTCTCAACATTGGGGACTGTGTATCCCTCGTGACTCGGAGATCACGTTAATGTCAGTCCCATCTCAAGTTGAGACATAAAAGAACCACTGAGGATGATAAGCACGCTGGCAGTGACCATCCTCAGTGCCAGCATAGAAAGATCGGCTTGGTGATAATGTTCTGAAAAAGGTTGACAAGTTGAATGAGTCCTTATAAGACCATAACATTGTGACCACAATATACAGACTAGTCGGTCAATAGAATGTTGCTGAGTGCTGGAAAGAACTAGAAACTAAAGCCCTCTGTCAGAGGTCACCTCTAGTGCAGAGCCTTCTGTCAGAGGTTACCTCTAGTACAGAGCCTTCTGTCAAAGGTCACCTCTAGTGCAGAGCCTACTGTCAGAGGTTACCTCTAGTACAGAGCCTTCTGTCAGAGGTCATCTCTAGTACAGAGCCTTCCGTCAGAGGTCACCTCTAGTACAGAGCCTTCTGTCAGAGGTCACCTCTAGTGCAGAGCCTTTTATCAGAGGTCACCTCTAGTACAGAGCCTTTAATCAGAGGTCACCTCTAGTACAGAGCCTTCTGACAGAGGTCACCTTTAGTACAGAGCCTTCTGTCAGAGATTACCTCTAGTAAAGAACCTACTGTCAGAGGTCACCTCTACTGCAGAGCCTTCTGTTAGAGGTCACCTGTAGGACAAAGCTTTCTGTCAGAGGTCACCTCTAGTACCAAGCCTTCTGTCAGAGGTCACCTCTACTACAGAGCCTTCTGTCAGAGGTCACCTCTAGTACAGAGCTTTCTGTCAGAGGTTTTCTCTAGTATAGAGTCTTCTGTCAGAGGTCACTTCTAGTACAGAGTATTCTGTTATAGTTACTTCTAGTACAGTTCATGTTATGTTGATGGACACAATTTAATACATTTGACACTTTGTTGATGGGCTGGCTGTAGTATGGTTGAACTGTATTGATGGGTTAGCTCTAGTACAGTTAACACTATGAAGACCCTCCCATAGTACAGTGTATTGAGACAGTATATTGTGATGGTGTTTCTAGAAACTACTTGTGACCTTGTGATTGCAGATCAGATGACTATGTGGCTGCGCAGGCGTCACTTCTGAGACAATACAAGAATGACTTTGACACATTTGTTATTCCCTGCTACGTGGCATCGGGCAGCTGTGTCGACCCTGGCCAACTCTCATACAGGTAGGTGTCACGTCCTATGGGTACATGTCATATCCTATGGATACGTGTCATATCCTATGGGTACATGTCATATTCTATGGATACGTGTCATATCCTATGAGTACATGTCATATCCTATCGGTACATGTCATATCCTAGGGGTACATGTCATGTCTTACATTATCATTTTCACAGGATTTGGCTTAAATGGGACTAGAGTATTGTGTGAATGACTTGTTTAATTAGATTGAGTTGCGCCTAACAGAACTGTTGTTGTTGTAAATGAGTTGAGTGTATCAAGACTGTTGTTGTTGTAAATGAGTTGAGTGTATCAAGACTGTTGTTGTTATAAATGAGTTGAGTGTATCAAGACTGTTGTTGTCATGTATGTTCCAGTGAGCATAACACCCTCTATCTGACAGTGCACTGTCCAAGAGTGAAGCCAGAACTAGTGGTCATTTCTGACCGTGGCCGCACAACAACTGACTTCAGTGATGTGTCCATTGGTCAGTCGGTACTCAAGTCCATCACCGTACAGAACATCTCAAGACGGCACATCAGCGTATCCTTGGTCCACAGCTCTACAGCTCATCAGTGTGTCTTGTCTTTGAAACCTAACTAGAAAGTGTCTTGTTACTCACAACTCAAGTATTGGTCACCATGGCTTACCACTTAGAAGACCCCAAATAGAATGTTGGTTCTCATCTCTTGGCACTCAGAACATTGTCCCAAGTGTAATATCTCTCATTGGGGGCAGCTTCTTCGCTCCAAAAGTATTCATTGTAACAATTGAACATTTTGTAATGAGGATAACTATTTTGTGACTTAGATGAGCCAATAAGAAACGATCATTGCCAAGATGGCATCATGTTTCATACAGTCTCAATGCAACAAAATGATACTAACACAACAAAGACACACAGTCTCGCTGATACTAACACAACAAAGACATACAGTCTCGCTGATACTAACACAACAAAGACATACAGTCACACTGATACTAACACAACAAAGACATACAGTCACACTGATACTAACACAACAAAGACATACAGTCTCACTGATACTAACACAACAAAGACATACAGTCTCACTAATACTAACACAACAAAGACATACAGTCTCACTGATACTAACACAACAAAGACATACAGTCTCACTGATACTAACACAACAAAGACATACAGTCACACTGATACTAACGCAACAAAAACATACAGTCTCACTGATACTAACACAACAAAGACATACAGTCTCACTGATACTAACATTACAGAGACAGGCAGTCTCACTGATACTAACACGACAAAGACATACAGTCACACTGATACTAACACAACAAAGACATACAGTCTCACTGATACTAACACAACAAAGACATACAGTCACACTAATACTAACACAACAAAGACATACAGTCACACTGATACTAACACAACAAAGACATACAGTCTCACTGATACTAACACAACAAAGACATACAGTCTCACTAATACTAACACAAAAAAGACATACAGTCTCACTGATACTAACACAACAATGACATACAGTCACACTGATACTAACACAACAAAGACATACAGTCACACTGATACTAACACAACAAAGACATACAGTCTCACTGATACTAACACAACAAAGACATACCGTCACACTGATACTAACACAACAAAGACATACAGTCACACTGATACTAACACGACAAAGACATACAGTCACACTGATACTAACACAACAAAGACATACAGTCTCACTGATACTAACACAACAAAGACATACAGTCTCAAACCTCTGCAAATTGCCACATTGCCCTGGATATAGACTAGTTGCTCTAGACTGACCAGTAGTCAGGGGGTAACTTATGACAGTGAGGTGGTTAGTTCCATAACAGTGACCAGTTACAAGCATCATGTCTCGACACCAATGGACCATTCGTGATGCTCAACAGCCTGCGACAACTGGCACCTAACTCCTCGCACACCATCCTCATCTCCTTCACGCCCCATAAGGAGCAAATGGTAAATGAACCTTCATTGACACTGCCTCAACATTCACATCTGTTTTATTTTATTTTTATATATTTTTTTCATTATAATTACATTTCATTTAAGGTTTCAAAATTGATTTGTTTGAAAACTATTTCTAGATTAAATTACTCCACTTTAAAAACCATTTAGTATCTTTAATATTTCAGCAAAAAAACAATGAAACTCACTCATCACTTCATATATTCATGTGTCTACCTAATGTCACTTCATATATTCCTTGGTCTACCTAATGTCACTTCATATATTCACGTGACTACCTAATGCTCATAATCACACATTAATATTTTACAAACCTTTTCCAGTGTTTTATTTCATTTGAAGGAGTTAATTGTTCTGCATTGTTCAGTTTCAAGAGGTGCTGAAGATCCAGTGTCCAGACTCAAACTTGGCCCTCACTCTCAAGGGCAATGGTGTCCAGCCTGTCGTCAGTCTCTCCATCGAGGACAACCTCATGGATATGGGCACCGTCCTTGTGGGAGAATACAGGGAGGAGTCCTTCAAGGTACAAATCTTTTTTCTTTATCTCAAAAATATACTCTCTCCTTCTCTCTGCCTCTCTCTCCCTCCCTCCCTCTCTCCCTCTCTCCCTCCCTCGCTACGTCCCTCCCTCCCTCTCTCTCTACCTCTCTCTCTCTCTGCCTCTCTCTCCCTCCCTCCCTCCCTCTCTCTCTCCCTCTCTCTCTCTGCCTCTCTCTTCCTCCCTCCCTCTCTCTCTCCCTCTCTCTCTCCCTCTCTCTCTCTGTCTCTCTCTCGCTCGCTTGCATTCGTGCTCATTCTCTCACTGTCTTCAAATGTACATCTCATGTAAGATGACTGACCTTGTCTTCAGATCAACAACATGTCTCCCCTGGCCGTTCAGTATAGCATCAAGCTGGACAGTGTGTCACTACTGAGACACGCCAAGTTTCAAGGTGTACCTGAGTTCATTAAACGCAACGACTCGATCAACAAACCACACCTGGTTGGTGAGTATAGAGTACACAAGTGGTTTACCACACCTCGTCACTGAGTACAAAGTACACAGGTGGTTTACCACACCTGGTCGGTGAGTACTGAGTACCCAGGTGGTTTACCACACCTGGTCGGTGAGTACAGAGTACACAGGTGTTTTACCACACCTGGTCAGTGAGTACAAAGTACACAGGTGGTTTACCACACCTGGTCGGTGAGTACAAAGTACACAGGTGGTTTATCACACCTGGTCGGTGAGTACAGAGTAACCAGGTGGTTTATCACACCTGGTCGGTGAGTATAGAGTACCCAGGTGGTTTACCACACCTGGTCAGTGAGTACAGAGTACACAGGTGGTTTACCACACCTGATCGATATAAACTTGACTGTATATTGCACTATGTAAGAACTTACTTTTTTACTCTCACATTTATTTCAGGTAATACAGATTTGGGACAGTCCATGTCACATTTATTTCAGGTAATACAGATTTGGGACAGTCCATGTCACATTTATTTCAAGTAATACAGATTTGGGACAGTCCATGTCACATTTATTTCAATTAATACAGATTTGGGACAGTCCATGTCACGTTTATTTCAATTAATACAGATTTGGGACAGTCCATGTCACATTTATTTCAATTAATACAGATTTGGGACAGTCCATGTCACATTTATTTCAATTAATACAGATTTGGCACAGTCTATGTTACATTTATTTCAATTAATATAGATTCGGGACAGTCCATTTCACATTTATTTCAAGTAATACAGATTTGGGGCAGTACATGTCACATTTATTTCAAGTAATACAGATTTGGGACAGTCCATGTCACATATATTTCAATTAATACGGATTTGGGACAGTCCATGTCACATTTAGTTCAAGTAATACAGATTTTGGGCACTCCATGTCACATTTATTTCAAGTAATACAGATTTGGGGCAGTACATGTCACATTTATTTCAAGTAATACAGATTTGGCACAGTCTATGTTACATTTATTTCAATTAATACAGATTCGGGACAGTCCATTTCACATTTATTTCAAGTAATACAGATTTGGGGCAGTACATGTCACATTTATTTCAAGTAATACAGATTTGGGACAGTCCATGTCACATATATTTCAATTAATACAGATTTGGGACAGTCCATGTCACATTTATTTCAAGTAATACAGATTTTGGGCAGTCCATGTCACATTTATTTCAAGTAATACAGATTTGGGGCAGTACATGTCACATTTATTTCAAGTAATACAGATTTGGGACAGTCCATGTCACATATATTTCAATTAATACAGATTTGGGACAGTCCATGTCACATTTATTTCAAGTTATACAGATTTGGGACAGTCCATGTCACATTTATTTCAAGGACTACAGATTTGGGACAATCCATGTCACATTTATTTCAAGTAAAACCAATTTGTGACAGTCCATGTCACATTTATTTCAAGTAAAACCAATTTATGACAGTCCATGTCACATTTATTTCAAGTAATACATATTTGGGACAGTACATGTCACATTCAGGAAAGTGCAGGACTTTTTATTATTTTGTCATATTCAGAGTTATCGAAATGGCATAATTTGTTCTGCTTATTTTACTTCTGAAGACTACATAAAACTAGCTGTGGTCACAAGAGTTGTGTTTTGCTGCAGGTGTACAGAACAACAATGGGCAGAACGTGTTTGACTGTGTGCCGGTGGAGGGGAGTATACCAGCAGGTATGGACAATCTTTAGTTGTGGCCATTTTTGTTATTTGTCAAACTATCAATATAGCTAACATTAGATAAAAAAACATGAAACACACTGAGTTTGCCAAAAGGAAATTATATCATAGATCTATGGTAGACTCAAGAAGCCTGGTCCATGGAGGTTCATGTGTTCATGTTTGTTATGTTATACATCCACAAATCCAACTGCTTTTTTCTTGCTGAGCAGACCATCTGAATATATTGGCATAATGAACTGTTGTGAACAAAAGAGATTTAATGAACAACTGGACTGCTCAATAGATCTGAGTAAAGATTATGATATCAAGCAATGGTTACTAGGTATCTAAAATAGTCACACATTTATCTTGCATCAAATAAATAAATAAATATACTTATAGGGTGCTAACTCTAGTTAGAAACTATTCAAGGTGCTTTACATGTAAAATAGTAATTAATTAAGTAAAAAATGTAATGTTAAAAAAAATTATCTTTAAATATTAGTATTATCGTGTCATATAAACAAAAGATAATTGATAAAAGCTTAATGCCAAGTCACAATAGCAGTTAAAATATTGATTAAAAGAGTGTTTAAAAGTGCTCTTAAAAGTTTCAGTGTTCATTACATGCATCACTTGCATGTATGGTGGTGTTTGTCGTAGGAGGCAATCAGGAGGTCACTGTGTCCTTTGCACCTGACCACATCAGTGAACATTTCTCTGACGGCGTCCACATCGAACTCTTTGGAGAGGTACAGCACTTGTGTCTCCATCATACCATCCCCGGGCACCAGGGGGCGATGCTGACTACATCAGTCTCTTTGTACCCTTTGGCAGAACATATTGTAGATGTGGTAGAGTTAAGTTGAGCCTATTCTCAAATCATCTCATTGTCATTCAAGAATCAGTGATTTGAGTTTTAGCCAATCGTGGCTGATATTACATGTGATGTTTGGGATGTAGAAGTTATTATTAGAAAATGCACTGGTACTGGGTCGTGTTGTTAATGGTCAGACTAGTAATTATATTGGGGCTTCGAGGTCTCAGCCATTGAGGTGGGGTGTCAGAGTTGGCACAGTCTCTCAGGTACAGTTAGTAGGATCAACCACAACTGATTCAACTATTGTCTGCATATTGCTGCCAGGGGTAATGTAGTCAACTGCTTCCCTTGCTTGTGAGGATGCTGTCATCACTCAGTGTCACATCACACCTGTCATCACTCAGTGTCACATTACACCTGTCATCACTCAGTGTCACATCACACCTGTCATCGCTCAGTTTGTTACATCACATCTGTCATCACTCAGTGTCACATCATACCTGTCATCCCTCAGTTTGTTACATCACACCTGTCATCACTCAGTTTGTCACATCTGTCATCATTCAGTGTCACATTACACCTGTCGACACTTAGTGTCATATCACACCTGTCATCACTCAGTGTCACTTCACACCTGCCAGTGGATGCTGTGGCTAGAGCTTCGGACTCTCAACTGAGAGAACCTGAGTTCGAAACCTGTGCTGCGGTGTCGAATCTTGGGCAAGTTCGTTCACTCTACGTTGCTCCAGTTCACTCAGCTGTATGAATGAGTACCTGGCTATAGACAATGGTGGATATTTCTGTACGAATAGTCTTCACACATTAATTGCAGCATGGCTGAATGCTTCCCAGAGAAGTTGGGTGTTTGATTGAACAGGTCTGCCAGGGAGCAAAGAGTAAATTGCTTTAAGCAGTCCTAAGGACTGGATACTGCGCTGTATAAGAACTTACCTTTACTTTCAAACCTCTTCCTCCTCTAGCAAGAGTCGTACCACTTCCAACTGCTGGGCCAGGTGAAGGAGCACATCATGTACCTTGAGGGGGGAGAACCTCTCACCCCCGAGGTTGAGTCCCTCTCCGTTGCCCCCCAGGCTGAGGTGGAGGAGGGTGAGTACATGTTAGAGCTGTCATCACATTCTTCGAAGTTCTGTCACCTGCTGGGCCGACTGATGTGGGCATAGATGCGACCTGCAAGAGGAAAGTGGATCTTAAGTTAGCAGTTGAGAAATAGAGTTTTGTGCATTTTTGGATTCCACGGGTTATAAGCTTTAACTTGATACAGACTGTTTAAAGATCATCAGGAGTGTTTGATTTATTGCCACAAATGAAACAATATTATGAAAATACCGTTTTGAGAAAACTTAATTAAAAAATTTGACTATATGAAAAACTAATACATACAGCAATCATACATTTAGTTTTCTATTCATGTTAGATTATTTGTAAAAGAAAATAAGCTCGACATTGAAAGATGACATTATAAGTATACATTTCTGTCAAAATCACAAAATTCACAATTTTTTGCTTACATGCAGAACAGGCCTGTGTCACTTAATATCTGGTTTGCTATGGCAAGTCACATTAGTCCCACTAAAGGACACAAACAAATGTCAACTAATGTGACATATGTCAGCTAAAATACCCCTCATCCAGTCAGGTTAAGCAGGTTATATGTAAGTAGCTCTGTTTGGCTGTCTTCATGGTCAAGTCAGAAACCAAGAAACAGTCCATAGTTTAATATAACATGCCATAGACCATTATATACAAACAGACGCAGAAAGCGGTTTAGTAAAGTATTCATACCAGACATTTAACAAAGTTTATATCACTTTGAACACAGGTTTTTGTAATGCTGCAAGTATTTTTATGATTACTATTAGTTACGTGAAATGTTCCCAATTGATTGATGGAGAATGTACATCATTTTGAACAATTATAGAACATATCACTGTCCAATACAAATCCATGGAATTTATAAAAATAAAAATGCACCTACCATTAGTTGGATACAGGAGTGTTGTCTCCTGGTAATTAACCATGAACACACTTCAGATGCATTGGCAATGCAAATAACATTATAATACCATGTCTAGTGTGTTATGGATCCTTTCTGGGGTTGTAAATTAACTCCTAAAGTCTGTACCTGAGAGACTAAACATCTAGGAGGAGCACTTTAACATACCCACACACATACATACATCTAGGAGGAGTGCTTTAACATACCCACACACATACATACATCTAGGAGCACTTTAACATACCCACACACATACATAAATCTAGGAGGAGCACTTTAACATACCCACACACATACATACATCTAAAAGGAGCATTTTAATTTACCCACACACATACATACATCTAGGAGGAACACTTTAACCTACCCATACACATACATACATCTAAGAGAAGCGCTTTAACATACACATACACATACATACATATAAGAGGAGCACTTTAACATACCCACACACATACATACATCTAAAAGGAGCATTTTAATTTACCCACACACATACATACATCTAGGAGGAACACTTTAACCTACCCATACACATACATACATCTAAGAGAAGCGCTTTAACATACCCACACACATACATACATCTAGGAGGAGCACTTTAACCTACCCATACACATACATACATCTAAGAGAAGCGCTTTAACATACCCACACACATACATACATCTAGGAGGAACACTTTAACCTACCCATACACATACATACATCTAAGAGAAGCGCTTTAACATACCCACACACATACATACATCTAGGAGGAACACTTTAACCTACCCATACACATACATACATCTCAGAGGAGCACTTTAACATACCCACACACATACATACATCTAGGAGGAGCACTTTAACATACTCACACACATACATACATCTAGGAGCACTTTAACATACCCACACACATACATACATCTAGGAGGAGCACTTTAACATACCCACACACATACATACATCTAGGAGGAGCACTTTAACATACCCACACACATACATACATCTAGGAGGAGCACTTTAACATACCCACACACATACATACATCTAGGAGCAATTTAACATACCCACACACATACATACATCTAGGAGGAGCGCTTTAACATACCCACACACATACCTACATATAGGAGGAGCAATTTAACATACCCACACACATACATACATCTAGGAGGAGCACTTTAACATACCCACACACATACATACATCTAGGAGGAGCAATTTAACATACCCACACACATACATACATCTAGGAGCAATTTAACATACCCACACACATACATACATCTAGATGGAGCACTTTACCATACCCATACACATACATACGTCTAGAAGGCACGCTTTAACATACTCACACACATACCTACATATAGGAGGAACACTTTAACATACCCACACACATACATACATCTAGGAGGAGCACTTTAACATATCCACACATATACATACATCTAGGAGTGCTTTAACATACCCACACACATACATACATCTAGGAGGAGCGCTTTAACATACCCACACACATACATACATCTAGGAGGAGCGCTTTAACATACCCATACACATACATACATCTAGGAGGAGCGCTTTAACATACCCACACACATACATACATCTAGGAGGAGCAATTTAACATACCCACACACATACATATAGGAGGAGCACTTTAACATACCCACACACATACATACATCTAGGAGGAGCACTTTAACATACCCACACACATACATACATCTAGGAGGAGCGCTTTAACATACCCATACACATACATACATCTAGGAGGAGCGCTTTAACATACCCACACACATACATATAGGAGGAGCACTTTAACATACTCACACACATACATACATCTAGGAGGAGTACTTTAACATACCCACACACATACATACATCTAGGAGCACTTTAACATACCCACACACATACATACATCTAGGAGGAGCGCTTTAACATACCCACACACATACATATAGGAGGAGCACTTTAACATACCCACACACACACATACATCTAGGAGGAGCACTTTAACATACCCACACACATACATATAGGAGGAGCACTTTAACATACCCACACACATACATACATCTAGGAGGAGCACTTTAACATACCCACACACATACATACATCTAGGAGGAGCACTTTAACATACCCACACACATACATATAGGAGGAGCACTTTAACATACCCACACACATACATACATCTAGGAGGAGCACTTTAACATACCCACACACACACATACATCTGGGAGGAGCACTTTAACATACCCACACACACACATACATCTAGGAGGAGCACTTTAACATACCCACATACATACCTACATATAGGAGGAACATTTTAACATACCCACACACATACATACATATAGGAGGAGTACTTTAACATACCCACACACACACATACATCTGGGAGGAGCACTTTAACATACCCACACACATACATACATCTAGGAGGAGCACTTTAACATACCCACATACATACCTACATATAGGAGGAACATTTTAACATACCCACACACATACATACATATAGGAGGAGTACTTTAACATACCCACACACACACATACATCTGGGAGGAGCACTTTAACATACCCACACACATACATACATCTAGGAGGAGCACTTTAACATACCCACATACATACCTACATATAGGAGGAACATTTTAACATACCCACACACATACATACATATAGGAGGAGTACTTTAACATACCCACACACACACATACATCTGGGAGGAGCACTTTAACATACCCACACACATACATACATCTAGGAGGAGCACTTTAACATATCCACACACATACATACATCTAGGAGCGCTTTAACATACCCACACACATACATACATCTAGGAGGAGCGCTTTAACATACCCACACACATACATACATCTAGGAGGAGCACTTTAACATACCCACACACACACATACATTTAGGAGGAGCACTTTAACATACCCGCACACATACATACATCTAGGAGGAGCACTTTAACATACCCACACACATACATACATCTAGGAGCGCTTTAACATACCCACACACATACATACATCTAGGAGGAGCGCTTTAACATACCCACACACATACATACATCTAGGAGGAGCACTTTAACATACCCACACACATACATACATCTAGGAGGAGCACTTTAACATACCCACACACATACATACATCTAGGAGGAGCACTTTAACATACCCACACACATACATACATCTAGGAGCGCTTTAACATACCCACACACATACATACATCTAGGAGGAGCGCTTTAACATACCCACACACATACATACATCTAGGAGGAGCGCTTTAACATACCCACACACATACATACATCTAGGAGGAGCACTTTAACATACCCACACACACACATACATTTAGGAGGAGCACTTTAACATACCCGCACACATACATACATCTAGGAGGAGCACTTTAACATACCCACACACATACATACATCTAGGAGGAGCGCTTTAACATACCCACACACATACATACATCTAGGAGGAGTGCTTTAACATACCCACACACATACATACATCTAGGAGGAGCGCTTTAACATACCCACACACATACATACATCTAGGAGGAGCGCTTTAACATACTCACACACATACATACATCTAGGAGGAGCGCTTTAACATACCCACACACATACATACATCTAGGAGGAGCGCTTTAACATACTCACACACATACATACATCTAGGAGGAGCACTTTAACATACCCACACACATACATACATCTAGGAGGAGCGCTTTAACACACCCACACACATACATACATCTAGGAGGAGCGCTTTAACATACCCACACACATACATACATCTAGGAGGAATGCTTTAACATACCCACACACATACATACATCTAGGAGGAGCGCTTTAACATACTCACACACATACATACATCTAGGAGGAGCACTTTAACATACCCACATACATACCTACATATAGGAGGAACATTTTAACATACCCACACACATACATACGCTAGCTCGATTTTAGGTGGATGGTATTGAAGCAGTTAGCAGTTTTCTGATGCAGTATATACATGTCATGCACACATGCATACATGCACGCACTCACACAGGCTCATACGCACACACACTCACAAACACACACACACATACACACACACACACACACACACACACATACACACACACACACACTCACACACACTCGCACACATGCATGTATTAGCAAACACACAAAGCACGCTTTCCCATATAAACATGTGTGCAAGCACGAGTGAGTACGTGCAGACATGAGTGAGTACGTGCAGACACGAGTGAGTACGTGCAGACATGAGTGAGTACGTGCAGACACGAGTGAGTACGTGCAGACACGAGTGAGTACGTGCAGACACGAGTGAGTACGTGCAGACATGAATGAGTACGTGCAGACACGAGTGAGTACGTGCAGACATGCTACAGCTAGTTAGCCATGTTGTTTCAGACCCCACAAAGGTGCACATGCCGCCCCCTGTCCTTGTCACCCTCCAGAGCATAGCGCAGGAGAGTGAGTTCACTGTGGCCACCCGCGACATCTATGTAGGCTGTGTACGCACCATGGCAGTCAGTCAGAAGAAGGTATGTCTTCCATCACACACCCAGTGTCACCACAGCCACACTCTTGTCTTTGTACAGTGAACTCCACTTAATAGGGTTAGAGTCATCCATTTAACAGAATCAAAACGACTGGGTCAGAATCATTCCCTACACGCTGATTCTCTATGTTACAAAGTTTGGTTGTTTTCTATCTGTAATATAATATGCAATAAGTTATGTACTGTAATATAAACTGTATTATACAATATGCAATAAGTTATATACTGTAATATAAACTGTATTATACAATATGCAATAAGTTACATACTGTAATATAAACTGTATTATGCAGTATGTAATATGACATAAATAAGTTCCGTACTCTAATATAAACTGTATTATACAGTATGCAATAAGTTACATACTGTAATATAGACTATATTATATGATATGCAATAAGTTACATACTGCAATATAAACTGTATTATACAATATGCAATAAGTTATATACTACACTATCAATTGTATTATACAATATGCAATAAGTTATGTACTGTAATATAAACTGTATTATACAATATGCAATAAGTTATGTCCTGTAATATAAACTGTATTATACAATATTCAGTTCAACTTAAATGCAATGTTTATATAATTTGATCATCATTTAGTTTGACTTAAATGCCATGTTTACATAATTTGACCGTCATTTAGTTTGACTTAAATGCTTTATATTGCATGTAGAACGGCAAGGTCATTAGCCATAAACAGGTAACAGTCTCTGGTGGAACTATTACCGTTTGGTTGGAACTGTTTGAGCTCTGTTTGAAGTGGTTGATCTCTGTTGGAATTGTTTGAGCTCTGGTTGAACTGTTTGAGCTCTGTTGGAACTGTTTGACCTTTGTAGAATTGGTTGTCCTCTGTTGAAATCGTTTGACCTCTATTGGAAGTCTGTGCTATGTTGGAGCTGTTTGACCTCAGATTGAACTGTTTGAGTTATGTTGTAACTGTTTGAGCTGAATAAAACCATTTGAGCTCTGTTTGAGAGGTGTAAAAGTTTGAGCTCTGATGGATGTTATTTTCTTTCACTTGTAATGTCGATGTCTTTGAATAATGTATTATTACTCAGTAGTACAGAATATGGTAACATATCAAATGTAGAAACTAAATAGTTGTTTTTGTTTCTGAAGCACAAATCAAAAACTGAACACTTACCTGACGGGGTATGTGATGGTATAAACATTAGATAATTAGATACGCATGTGTAACAGGAACAGTGCAAGGCATGTGTAACAGGGGCAGTGCAAGGCATGTGTAACAGGGACAGTGCAAGGCATGTGTAACAGGGGGCAGTGCAAGGCATGTGTAACAGGGGCAGTGCAAGGCATGTGTAACAGGGGCAGTGCAAGACATGTGTAACAGGGGCAGTGCAAGGCATGTGTAACAGGGGCAGTGCAAGGCATGTGTAACAGGAACAGTGCAAGGCATGTGTAACGGGGGCAGTGCAAGGCATGTGTAACAGGGGCAGTGCAAGGCATGTGTAACAGGGGCAGTGCAAGGCATGTGTAACAGGGGCAGTGCAAGGAATGTGTAACAGGGGGCAGTGCAAGGCATGTGTAACAGGTGCAGTGCAAGGCATGTGTAACAGGGGCACTGCAAGACATGTGTAACAGGGGCACTGCAAGGCATGTGTAATAGGCGCAGTGAAAGGCATGTATAACAGGGGCAGTACTAGGCATGTATAACTGGGGCGGTACTAGGCATGTATAACTGGGGTGGTACTAGGCATGTATAACTGGGGCGGTACTAGGCATGTATAACTGGGATGTTGCTAATGCATGTGTAACTGGGGTTTGTGTTAAATCCAGTGACATTATACTGCAAAAGAGAAATAGTTAATATATATTTATGTACAGATTTTGCAAGGTGTTATTAGTTGTATTAGTCATTTTGTCCTTGTTTGTTGCAGCAGTAGGTTTGATGTTTGTTTGCAAGTGTTTTTGAGCTTTTGATTGCTGCAGGGCATTGCTGTTGAGTTAGGACTCGTGTCAGAACCAATACCAGTCTTATGGCATGTCTATCAACCAACTGGTGCATTATTATTGTTTAGTGTGTGTGTGTCGGTTGCATTTGCTAATGTATTTTAAACATTTACAAATGTAGGCCCTGCAGTGTAGTGCTATGCAAGTATGAGTACCTGTCTTCCAAATAATTTTGACAGAAGACAATGGGTAGTATTTGATGGGAAGGCTTCAAACTGGAAATCAGTTTTGAGTGGGGTATTATTCTTAATATCTATCAATTATTTAGACGATGATATAACAAGCAAGGTGTTGAAATTTGCGGATGATACAAAATCGTTTAGAAGGATTAAATGTGATGAAGACAGACAGCATTTACAAGATGATCTTGACAGATTGATAAAATGGTCTGAAAAATGGCAAATGTTGTTAAATTTTGGGAAATGTAAATGCCTCCACACAGGACATGGTAACGAAGATGTACAATATACAATGGGAGGTTCTGTGCTAAGTACTACTGCAAAAGAAAAGGACTTATGGGTAACCATTAGTGCTGATATGAAGGTTTCAGAGCAGTGCGGTATTGCCGCTTCAAAGGGAAATTAAATCCTTGGATTAATTAGGCGGTGCGGTATTGCCGCTGTACCGCTGTACAAAACAATAGTTAGGCCTCATTTATAATATTGTATTCAAGCGTGGAGGCCATATCGCCGGAAGGACATAGATATGCTAGAAAGAGTGCAGAGGAGAGCAACTAAAATGATACCAAAATTGAGGGATTTTAGTTTAACAACACTAGAGACCAGGAGATTGAGAGGAGATCAGATAGAAGTATTTAAAATATTGAATGGTTATGAAAATATTGATAGAAATATTTTTTTTCAGTTAAGAAAGATAGAAGGACTAGAGGACATGACGTTACATTAGTAAAGGAGCAGTGTAGATTAGATATAAGAAAGTTCTCATTCTCACAAAGGACTGTAAATGATTGGAACAGATTATCTCCTGATTGTGTTGGTGCTAGTAGCATGAATGTTTTAAAATAAAATCGACACATACCTTAAAAGGGCGGGATACATGTAGATAAAAAGTATTGGACTCTCGATAAGCCAAAAGGCTTCCTTGTCCACCTACCATCTAGAGTTAATTTTCTGGATGGCAATCTTGTTAAATCTTGTCAATGGTTAATTCATCAACTATGTGTGTTCTTTTTAAGCAAATGTGATTTCTGAATGCACGCACATGCACATGCACACACATTTACATGCATGCATGCATACACACACACACATGCATGTACACCACATTACACGTGCACACATGTTCATCATGCATCATCAACATATCTCTCTCACTACTCTTGTCCTTCTTCCAGAATGGCGAGTGGTCATTTGAGAACGTCCAGTCCCTGGCCAGTCTTGGATTCACCATTGAACCACAGAAGGTAGGGCCAGTGTCACAGTAGACTTGTGCATCGACCAGTCTCAGTCAAATTATGAAGCTGTTGTCTTTCCAACCAAATTCTGCCAGTATTTCTTTAGTGTCATATTCATCTAAGAGGAAGCAACAATTAATTATGATTAAGTAAAAACGTGTACATCATTCACTCATGATCATCAATACACTGATGTGTTTCAAAGAGAGGCTACTGTACTTTGGTCTACATGTGATCGTTATGTTGTAGGGAATGGTGGAAGCGGCATGTAAGAAACCAATCACCATCACCTGGACCCCACCTCCTGATCACAATGTGAGCATGACTGACAATTTGTATTATTTTTACCACATACAGGCTACACACATGCATGCATGCGCACACAGTGCACACACATGCACACGAACATGCACGCACAGCTATCTTTCTATCACCCTCTGTCAGTTTATGATGTTGGATATGTTTTTTTATCCAGTGATATTTGCCCTGCACATTCTATAATAACATTTACACACATGATAGGATTATAACTATTTAATAGGGAATGAGCATCTTAAACATGTAACTTATACCTGATACTTTTTGTGGTGATTTTAAGAAAATATGAGTGTTACCAATATTTTGCAGAAATAGTCCTGGTGGATGATATGAAAATTTGTTTTAAAAAAGTTACTGAAGTTGCAAGAAGTATGCTTCTCAATTTAAAATACCTTTTTTTAAAAATATCTACCTACCCTCCACACCTTATGTATTGGCATCAAATCATTTTTGCTTTCCTTAGTTTAACCTTGACCTTGCTGACCGCTGTGTTTCAGTCAAGCGTTGCCGTGGAGACGTGTGTATGGTGCACCCTGAAGGGCGACATTGCAGAACAGGTGAAGGTCATTCTACGAGCCATGATCGTGTCAGAGTGACCGACATCTTGTCAATCAGTGACCCAAGGTCAAGACTGGACCATCATCAGCCAGAGAGTGGAAAGTGAGAGTGGCGGGTGTAAATGAATGCTTAAAGTGTCTCTGAAGCCAGATGGCATCACATGTGATCGGTAGGCTGTGGCGTCCTGGCCGTCTTCCTGCCAGGACTACATGACAGTGGCCTGGGTATTTAATGCAAGAGTCGTGTATTTACTGCATATCGCAGTCTAGATGAGTGTTATTTATTTGTACATATTTCTACCCATGTTTTGAAGTTTCCAAGAGACAGCAAGTGCGAGTCTGGATGAGAACAGACATACACTTATGGTATGAGAGACTCCTTACAGGGCATCTACCATGCAGAGACAATCTCCACTTGTCCTTTGTAATCTAGAATGACTACTTTGTCAAATGAACATCTGTCTCTGCCTTTTCCTTATATGTATGTGTGTGTCTGCGTGTGTGTGTGCATGTTTGCGTGCGTTGTATCTGAAGCATGAGTCTTCATCAGCAACTAGTGTCACTGAATCTTTAAATAATGGATCAAGGACCAATGGATAATGCTTCACACCACACATTAAGTAACAATGGATTTTGTGGTTGTGGATCACAATACACAACATGGATCATGGAACAGTGGATCAAGATACATAAATACTCAATGGTGGATCATTCAACACGCTTTGGATCATGGATTAATGGGTCATGCCACAGACTGTTGATCATGGAACCGTAGATCATACTACTACATGCCATGGAACATGGGACAGTGGGTCATTCTACAAATCATGCAGATCATGCTATGAGATCATGCTATGGCATTTGGATCATAGAAAATAGATCATAATACATGAACCGAACATTATGTAACAATGGATTATGCCAACAGACCTTGGGACCATGGATCGTGGGAGTGGATGAATCTACAGATCCATGGGGATTGAGTTTGTTCAAGAGACTGACACAGACATGACACATGAGGGGGTGACACACTGGGGTGCAAAAGAAGCTGGTGTCAGTATATGTGGGTTGTAATCACTTAACTTGAAAACACTGGCAGTGAATCAAGCTGAACAAGACAGGTGTTATAAAGTCACATTAAAAATAGTTTATTTAAGTGCAATAATTGTTCACAAGACTTATATTCACAACCAATGAAGCAAAAAGAATTGAGTCTTCAATTAACTCCTTTGAGTTTCTGCTTTCAAACAATTGCTGTTTCAAAGTGGAGGTGCGTACAAGTAAGTACTAGAATACAGAAGGTTATTGCAGAACAATCAGGAAATTAATTTAGCAACTAAACAAAACATCTTGGGTATAGATCTGACACACTTATAATATACCAAGGATCGAACCTGACTGTTAATTGTATGTAAAAAAGCAAGTACACAGTTGATATACCTAGTTAAATATATATATAGATATATACAGTGCGGGGCAGTGTCACCAAACAGTCTATGTGTAGTTTCAGTGGTCTCAATATCCCCACAATCTATGCTACTTCTGTGTAAGGTTAGTGCTTATAAAATATACAAAACAGTTTCTAGTTTTTGCCAGCCATGAAGCTGTAGTCACGATGATGCCTATATACAGTAGATATGAGGGGCACTCACCCCCAACAGTCACCCTTTATTGAAAGAATTCTGGCTTTGAGACAAGCACATGAGCAGTGGTTGGCTATTGAGCCAGTTGTCTGTGTATATACATGCGATGGTAGTACTTGCAAGCACCGGCTGTCCCCACACTGTCAGCAAAAAATGCACGTGAGATTGAAGCCATTCTACACGTAGAATAATGTCTGATCATATAAAACGTCTCGGAGACATCAGCCAGGCAAAGTCTGCTACAACCTCTGTCTTGGCAGAAATGGCACACAATCTCATTCATTGTCAGACATGAGCTCTGTTTCTCTCTCCTTTGTGTTGAACTATGTGTGACGTCATATGGGTTGCCATGACATTGCGACAAGAGTGGAAGACACAAGTGATAAAACGTCAGTTGAGATCAAGGCGACACATATTCACTATGATCATGACTGGTGGCCATCGTGGATGTCCCAGTGGTGCCACCTAGTGCACATATTCTCAATGAAGTAGAATTTTCGAGAGCTGTGCTGTGCATTCATCTTTGTCGTCAACACCCAGAGATGTGTTGGTGGACGCACACACTCTAGACAGATGTGTTGGTGGACGCACACACTCTAGACTTGCCTGCAACACAAACAGTCATGATATTAAGACACTCAAGGGACTATAAGCACAATATTAGGTATGTTCTTATATAGCGCAGTATCCAGTCCTCAGGACTGGTAAAGGCGCTTTACACTTTACTCCCTGGCAGACCTGTTCAATCGAAGACCATCTTGACTTCTCTGGGAAGTACATAATTGTCACATTCAAGTGACTATATTACCATGTGTAGTAAACAGAACTCTTAACATCACTGGAAATCTGAAGTGATGTGTGGTTCTGAACGATTATAATACAATCTGACTTGCGATAGCAATGATAGACACTTTTAAGATGTACCATGCTATATTTTGAGCAAAAATTGTAGCAATGTTAATGTTTTCCATAAATGTACATGACAAAATCAATGGTAAGATATGAAAAGCAAAGTGCCTTCCAGTTGCCACGTATACAACAGTGGTTGCTAACTAATATTGCTGTGTTACCGTAGCGTCTTCATCTTGTATTATATGATGAACAAACAGAAAGATGGTAACAGTTTATAGGATAGAAAGATTACTTATGCTGGTGACAATCTCTTACTGAATGGATATTAATAATTGGTTTGCCAGACCTCTCATTAACTGCCCCCTCACCAATTGATCCTTTTACCAATCAACCCCTCTCACCAATCAACTCCTCACACCAATCAACCCCTCTCACCAATCAACCCCTCTCACCAATCAACCCCTCTCACCAATCAACTCCTCTCACCAATCATCCATCTGGCCTATTAGGGTAATTAACATGTATTTTCTAGTTTTGTTGTGTTCTTCCTGCCAAACTTAATCAAATATGTGGGGAAATGTATGTTACCTCCAGAGATAACTACACCTGAAAAGGTGTCAAGAATAACAACTGCCCTTATTTCATAGACTAGAGTTTGTTGTACAAGTAAGACTTACGATGCTTCGAGCGTTGAGTTGAGTAGGAGCTGTTTGGTCATGCGCAGTATTTGAGCATGTGACATCTGTCGCCGCTGTCCATGGGGCAGTTCCACTGATGCAATTCCATTCTGCAGCTCTCCGGCTGTGATCAGCTGAGAAATGTCTGGCATTGAGTTGGATGCTGTCTTCGTTTGGCCGATCAGCTGCTGCGTATAGGCCGAATGATCCATCGAACTCTCACTGAAATGTTTCGACAGTCGTACAAGGTCCGTGTCCTCTGAGCCGACACCTTGGTCAATGTCTACGACATTGTCTGTCGGTGACACACCGATCTCTACTGCGGCATCAGTGTCGGGGCTAGCATGCAGTGACACGGTGGAGCTAACACCACTGGAACTAGGCATGCTCCGTATGGACTCGGAGCTGCGCGTCTTGCCCTTGATGTTTGCCATACGCTCCTCAATGTTCATGTCAAAGGCCCCGAGGTTCCATGACAATCGTTTGTGGATCGACGGGTCGCGGTCCTTCTGCAGGTCCTGAATGGCGTCTGCCGTGTAGTATCGCTTCTCCGTACGCATATTCCGTCGCTGGTTCAGTTTCGTGTGCACGTTCTCATCAATGAGAAACATAGCGTCGAGCCTACTGGGAAGCACTGATGGCCTCGTCCAATCAGATGACAACGATGACGCAGATTTTGTTTGTTCACTTTTACTCAGCTGCGACGCTGAGCCCCATTTGAGACAGGGCTTCGGCTTCACCGACGGCTTCCCCGACATTAGAGCATCATCGAAGTGGAACTGTGTGTCTGTGGAGAAGTGTGGTGAGGAAGCCATGGACTCACTCATGTACCACAAGCGATTGTCTCCGTACATCTCGGTCTCATCATAGCCAATCGATGCGAGTCTGTGTTGGGTCGAGGTGAGAGAGTCAGCCCCATGGCGGCCCTCGCTCGGCATGTACATGTCAACAGAACATGAGCTGTCTTGGCGTACCAGGCTTCTGCTGTCTCCGGGGGTTGTGTCTGAGAAGGCGATGTTGTTAAAGATGGCCGAATCCTCGTCACTGTCCATGTACATCAGGTGGAGTTCTGACTTGTCCCGTGCAGCCATGCGTAACTGCTTGTAGGCCACCTGCAAGTAAAAAGAAGTAAAGGCAAGTTCTTATGTAGCGCAGTGTCCATTCCTCAGGACTGCTCAGAGCACTTTACTCCCTGGCAGACCTGTTAAACCGAACACCATCTTGACCTCTCTGGGAAGCATTCAGCTATGCTGCTATTAATGCTCAAAAGCTATTTGTACAGAAATATCCACCACTGTCTATAGCCAGGTACTCATTCATACAGCTCAGTGAACTGGAGCAACGTATAGTGAACGAAATTGCCCAAGGTTCGACACCGCAGCATAGGATTCGAACCCAGGTTCTCTCGATTGAGAGTGCGACGCTCTAGCCACTGCACCACTGCACCACCACATGTAGAGACAACCTGTTACTATGGTCTTACTCCCAGTCTCATAAAATAAGATCAACCACAAAATCAATAGTTGTCTTGTAATAATAAGTTCTGCAAGAGCAATAGGTGATCACATGTCCTTCATGGTCTACTTGCCATGATCACATGTCCTTCATGGTCTACTTGCCATGATCACATATCCTTCATGGTCTACTTGCCATGATCACATGTCCTTCATGGTCTACTTGCCATGATCACATGTCCTTCATGGTCTACTTGCCATGATCACATATCCTTCATGGTCTACTTGCCATGATCACATGTCCTTCATGGTCTACTTGCCATGATCACATGTCCTTCATGGTCTACTTGCCATGATCACATGTCCTTCATGGTCTACTTGCCATGATCACATGTCCTTCATGGTCTACTTGCCATGATCACATGTCCTTCAAGGTCTACTTGCCATGATCACATATCCTTCATGGTCTACTTGCCATGATCACATGTCCTTCATGGTCTACTTGCCATGATCACATGTCCTTCATGGTCTACTTGCCATGATCACATGTCCTTCATGGTCTACTTGCCATGATCACATATCCTTCATGGTCTACTTGCCATGATCACATATCCTTCATGGTCTACTTGCCATGATCACATCTATACTCAAAGCAATCTCACAATTTATTTATACACTTTCTACACAAATCTGAGAGACAACTAGAACTTTATTTATTTAAAAAAAATTAAATTAATATATTTGTGTCTGTTTTGTAACATTTTCCACAAAACACTGGACTATGTAAGAGAGCACATTGAGACGTACCTGAGCGCGAGTGATGTGGTCGACCCAGGGTCGCGTCTCACCCAGCAGCGTGTAGAGGGCAGATGCCACATGGTACTCATTGAGGTAGACCAGAACACAGCTACCTGTAAGACACACACGTTTACTATCACTGATGTAGACCAGAACACAGCTACCTGTAAGACACACACGTCTACCATCACTGATGTAGACCAGAACACAGCGACCTGTAAGACACACGTCTACCATCATTGATGTAGACCAGAACACAGCTATCTGTAAGACACACACGTCTAATATCACTGATGTAGACCAGAACACAGCTACCTGTAAGACACATACGTCTACCATCATTGATGTAGACCAGAACACAGCTATCTGTAAGACACACACACGTCTACCATCACTGATGTACACCAGAACATAACTACCTGTAAGACACACACGTCTACTATCACTGATGTAGACCAGAACACAGCTACCTGTAAGACACATACGTCTACCATCATTGATGTAGACCAGAACACAGCTATCTGTAAGACACACACGTCTACCATCACTGATGTAGACCAGAACACAGCTACCTGTAAGACACACACGTCTACCATCACTGATGTAGACCAGAACACAGCTACCTGTAAGACACACACATCTACCATCACTGATGTAGACCAGAACACAGCTACCTGTAAGACACACACGTCTACCATCATTGATGTAGACCAGAACACAGCTACCTGTAAGACACACACGTCTACCATCATTGATGTAGACCAGAACACAGCTACCTGTAAGACACACACACATCTACCATCACTGATGTAGACCAGAACACAGCTACCTGTAAGACACACACGTTTACCATCATTGATGTAGACCAGAACACAGCTACCTGTAAGACACACACGTCTACCATCACTGATGTAGACCAGAACACAGCTACCTGTAAGACACACACGTCTACCATCATTGATGTAGACCAGAACACAGCTACCTGTAAGACACACACGTCTACCATCACTGATGTAGACCAGAACACAGCTACCTGTAAGACACACGTCTACCATCATTGATGTAGACCAGAACACAGCTACCTGTAAGACACACACGTCTACCATCACTGATGTAGACCAGAACACAGCTACCTGTAAGACACACACGTCTACCATCACTGATGTAGACCAGAACACAGCTACCTGTAAGACATACACGTCTACCCGTCACACACCACAGAAAACATCTCACATCACAGGCTAGTCTTAACTGCTGTGGAATAACTGCTAAACAACCCCAACATTTCTAACAGACCTGACCACTACACTCTCAAGGAAGTTATAACTGACTTTAAGGCGGGGACATAAACAAGCTTTTAAACAGGATTCGAATGAGACACCTCCAACCAGTTGGTCAATGCTGTTACTACAAAGAAGAACCAGTGTCAAGATTCATCTGGAGGATATCCACTCATGTAAAAACAAACAGGAAATACAGCCAGGTGATTTGCAAAAATATTGACATTAGACTGGCTGACCTTGAATCCCTAAGGTACAATCGACCCATACGGAAACAGCTCGTCAATGCTTTGGCTAATAATGATGACAACTGGTACAATCACCTGAAAAATATTAAATAATAAAAATGTTTGTTAGTGTTTAAATTTCCAAGTAGTAGTGCAAACATTTTGGTATTCCCAAATCAAGTTTAAAATGTTAAATACGTGTACGAAATGTGATTGAGTGGGTAGTAAAAGAGACAAGGACCCACTTCCATCGCGCAGCTGTTGAATGGACACCTTGTCGAGCCTCATGGGCGGCTTGATGACCTTCACCTTGTCACCCTTGCGGGTCACCAACTTGGTGATGAGTAACATGTCGGTGAAGAGGAAGCAGTAGACATCCATCTAGACAGAGAACATCAGGTCAATGTCATCGTAGTGCATGTATGCATGCATGCGTGCATAGACACACAAACATGTTACTGCCAGTTTTAAACCATGAGGAGCTGTGCCTTTGCCTATTTCATTGCTAAAATATGAACAATGTGAAATGTCTTAAGAAATAATATTGTTATGACTACACTGCAAATCAAACAGAAATATGTTTAGTTGAGTTGTTGTTGAACGAATCCCTTAGAAGGACAACTCCTTGTAATTTCTTGACACAAAAGCACTCACAACGAATGTGGATCCAGGCAAGCCCACCCCTCCCTCTGTGTGGTCGTCTGCCCTCGCTTAAAACTCTTATAATTAATGGCACAACTGCACATATCTGTACCTGTATCGAGATAACAATCCCCAGGCACTAATAACAAGCCACTAGTGCTTTATTGATATCCAAACAAAACACACAACACTAAGGCCAACTTAGAACATGCCCCAACAGATTATGTCTTACATTGCTGCTTGTGGTGAAGCATGATCCATTTAACTATTGTAAGAAGGGGGTGTGTTCTTACCCTTGGCGAGTCCTTCTCCTTCAGTTTGAGAGCGCCCTCTCGCAGCAGGTTGCGGCGTTGCTGCGGACACCCTGGGATGGGACAAGTGAGGTCAAAGTGACAGTACTCACTGACCAGCTGCAAGGGAAGGACATAGGTGAGAACACACACACGCACATACATACATATATAGTGTCATTTGATGATGACATCAGAGTCTGATCTGACAAAATGAGAGGAGATGGATTTGTATAGACGTGATACTTAGTCATTATCTCTATGCCCAGTTATATCAACGGGAGATAGATTCTAGTCTTGTTACGGAGATGGCAGTTGTGGCAGTTACATCCGTACTGGCACCCAGACCATACAAGTGGTCCCCCCGAGGTTAGAGTCAATGAAACGTGGCTGTATTAATTAAACTACATAAGAAAGTCATCAATCTCTTAGAAGTATTGTTGTCAATATATTTTATATGATGATATACCCATTTGTCTTAATGCTTGATCATCAGTTCTGTTGTCTCTCTCACAAGCTACTAGAAGGAGACGTATCTTACCTTCATTGTTTCATCGTTTGGGAAGTCAATGATGTCATAAGTCTCGATCTTATCAATGATCATTGAAAGTCGTTCATGTTCCTGCTTCTGATGCAAAGCAGTGTTCACATGTGCCACAAACACATCAACCCGTTGAATCTACAACATATCCATAAATACATCAACCTATTGAATCTATATGTGCCACAAACACATCAACCCATTGAATCTACAACTTGTGTCACAAACACATCATCAACCTATTGAATCTACAACATGTGCCACAAACACATCAACCCATTGAATCTACATGTGTCACAAACACACCATCAACCCATTGCAGGGTGCACAATGGCTTTAGCTGACAGGTAGTCCGTTGGACTGGCTGGCCCAGAAACAACGGTAGTCCTGATATTGTTTTACTAGTCCTTAAATTATAAATGTGCCAGGTACCATTATACTGTTGTATCACATACATATATATATATATATATATATATATATATATATATATACAATGCCATAACTGTTTCATAAATATATATTTATATATATATATATATAAATATATATATATATATTTATATATATATATATATAAATATATATATATATGACACATAGTAAAAGTGGCTTCATTTCATACAGAAAACAAGCCATTTCTCTTTAAATTAAATGTTAGACTAAATGTGTCATTAATAGAAACAAATACGTGTGATTTCATGGATCAATTGCAAAGTCATCAGAAGAAATGACTAGTTTAATCAGGGGCAACAAGTAGTGGACAAGGCAACACCAACAGAATTTGAAGCCTGACGATGACGGCAACAACGGACTGACATTGTCGGACTAAGTTCCATCATTTGGCCTATACTTTTTATTAGCGTTTCATTTCCCGAAGTTGACTGCTGGCATTTGGTAACTTACTAAAATAATCATCTGATGCGAAAAAAAGGCAACTACGATGGGATAGCACGTAACGATGTCTGTAACATGCGCATGTATGTTTGTCCATGTCGCTCATCACTCATGGTCGCTAGGTGGCACTACCTATGCTAACTAGATGTAAACAGCCGCCATTTACATTCTCCGCATTATTGTCTTATTTTGTTTTATTCCATCACCACCCAATTAGCAACGTAAATTAATTCACATAATCACAGCTAGTCCAATGGAACTGCCCCAGTAAACATGGATTAATCTGATCACTGAAACTATTTGTCCGCGACAATAGGACGGGCCTTATGTCGCAGCCTGCCATTGAATCGACAATTTGAATCACAAACACAACCCATTGGATCTACAATTAGAACCATTTACACATCAACCCATTGGATCTACAATTAGAACCATTTACACATCAACCCATTGGATCTACAACATTCGCCATAAACACATTAATGAACCAATCCGACTAGAGGACTGTCATTCCAACTGACCGGCCGACCAGCCGTCCAACCGACCGACCGACCGACCATCCATCCGATCGATCGATTGTCCATCCGTCTGACCACTGGAGTGAGTAAAGATTGTTGACCTACCATCTGTATGAGGTCCTTGGGGCTGTCGTCTTTGTCCGTCTTCTTCAGAATTGCCTTCAGTAGCAGTTTGTACTTGGTGAGTCTCTGCATCGGCATCACAATCATCGCACGGATCGTGAGGCGCTGACACTGCTTCTGAGACTCCGCCCACTGTCACAGCGCCATAGTAATATGGTCAGCTCACATAGGATTATAAAGTTTCTCTATTTTATTTTATTCATACAAGTTTCACTGAAATTAGTAGATACCATCAAAGTAAGATGAGTTAACTGTTCAATTAATTATGGAAACTCAGCTGTGAGGTAACTCACCATGATAAATGCCTTGAAGAGGTCATTCTCCATGTATTTATCTCGGATGTACTCAATTGCATTCTTCTGTTCCAGACAGTACTTCTTGTATGGGCAGAACAACGTCTCAAACTAAAAGACAACACAAGCATCACTAGTGAGGACAGTAGCATTCCAATACATCTGTAGATGGGACACTCTACAGTCCAATACATCTGTAGATGGGACACTCTACATTGCAATACATCTGTAGATGGGACACTCTACATTGCAATACATCTGTAGATGGGACACTCTACATTGCAATACATCTGTAGATGGGACACTCTACATTGCAATACATCTGTAGATGGGACACTCTGCAGTCCAATACATCTGTAGATGGGACACTCTACATTGCAATACACTCTACAATCCAATACATTTGTAGATGGGACACTCTACATTGCAATACATCTGTAGATGGGACACTCTACATTGCAATACATCTGTAGATGGGACACTAATCATTGCAATACATATGTAGATGGGACACTCTACATTCCAAAACATCTGTAGATTGGACACTCTACATTCCAATACATCTGTAGATGGGACACTCTACATTCCAATACATCTGTAGATCGGACACTCTACATCTGATGGAAGATAACAGCATCAGAGATAAATGTCAATAACATCATCATCAAGCCAGTCTCTACAGAGATCAAATGGCTGGTCAATCTCAAAATTGACAAGTAGTATTCAAGTTGTCAACAGATGGATGGATACGCCAGAGAACCATACAGTCACCCAACCAGCCAACAAACCAATCAACTAACCAACCAATCAAACAACATAACAATCAATAAACCAACCACCCAACCAATTGAACATCCAACTAACAAACAAACCAATCAACCATTCAACCAACAAACAAACCAATAAACCAGTCAACCGTCCAACCAACCAACATACCAACAAACCAACAAACCAACCAACTTACTGGCTGGAGTATTTAATGGGTGTCAGCAACATTGAAGATGACATTCTACTTATATTTAAGTAACAATCACAATATAAGTAGAATGTCTCTGGTGTAACTCAGTAATAAATACTGTGAGCACACTTCAATGTGTGACAGTGTGCTAGTCCTGTGTGTCTGTCTCACCTGTAGAAAGCCCTCCTTGAGCAGTGACGGGTCAAGCTGTTGCCTCGTCTCTCGCGTGTGCTTCAGCACAGGAAGTAAGTACTGCTCCCAGAATGCACAGTTCACCTGGTAAATCTCGCTGATGTTGCTAAATATCTTCTCTGTCTCAATCTAAAGAAACACACAGACACATTGATGGAGAGTTAAATACACCCATTGATTCCAACACACAGATCATTTAGTCTGAATGCTAAACCTTGCTTACTCAAATGACACAAGACAATAACAATGTCAACCAAACACTGACTAGACTAGACACTCTATATTTATAGGTGGAGACTCTGCATCAATGATAGTTTCTGAGAAGTCCATCACTACTGTGACACTGAACATTCAATAAGGGCAAATAACACCAATATATCTTGTTTCATGACTGTGAAGGGGGTGTGGAAGTGGCTAGGGCAGTGGTGATGATTAGTGAGAACAAAACAACATGATGGCTGTGATGACTGTGACGGTCAGCTACATACCTCATTTAATAGCTGTTCATTCTGCAGATTGATGAGGCAACTCATAAACAGCTGAAAGAGAAATAAAACTAGATCAACATCATCTCTAGTCTGCAGCAACAAATATAACTGTGTACATTTGTATTACCATGGAAAAACTGCTGGTAGAAAACCAAGTAAAAGACATGACACAAATCAACTGACCTGAACAAATTCTGAATACAGTAAAACCTGTCATTAGAGGACAATGTCAGGATTGTGCAATATGTCCACTATGGCCAAGGTAACAGTTTTGGACAAATAGTGGACAAACTAGTTATTTCGGACTTTTCATTGTAGACAGGATTCAGAGAAGGCCCAGGTGTCTGCTAAGACAGTAAACACATGGCTGCTACTTACATCAATGATGACCTTGACCTTCTTGATGAAGTTGACCTCTGTGTGAAGCAGCTCCCACATTGCCTCTTGTTGGTCTCGCTTCTGTTTACTCAGCGACTGTAATACAATGTACCACACTGAACAAATTAACATAACACATGTAGTAGTCTGCTCAAACACAAAGTAACATAACACATGTAGTAGTTTGCTCAAACACAAAGTAACATAACACATGTAGTAGTTTGCTCAAACAAGTAATATGGGCATAACATATGTTTTCCTGTTGTAACACAACACAATTATTATAATAAAAAAAACTGTTTTTGGCAACTACATCAGAACACATATGTTACACACCGTGTAACACCACACACTGCATAACACCACACATTGTGTAACACCACACACTGTGTATCACCACACAATGTGTAACACCACACACTGTGTAACACCACACAATGTGTAACACCACACACTGCATAATGCCACACAGTGTAACACCACACACAATGCATAACACAAAACAATGTATAACAACACACACTGCAGAACACCACACACTGCATAACACCATACATTGTGTAACACCACACACTGTGTAACTCTACACACTGTGTAACATCACACATTGTGTAACATGACACACTGTATAACACTACACACTGCATAACACCACACAATGCATAACATCACACATTGTATAACATCACACATTGTGTAACACCACACACTGTGTAACACCAAGCATTGTGTAACACCACACAATGCATAACACCACACACTGTGTAACACCACACACTGTGTAACACCACACATTGTGTAACACCACACACTGTGCAACACATTACACTGTGTAACACCACACACTGCATAACACCACACAATGCATAACACCACACAATGCATAACACCACACAATGCATAACACCACACACTGTATAACATCACACATTGTGTAACACCACACACTGTGTAACACCACACAGTGTAACAGCACACAATGTGTAACAACACATTGTGTAACACCACACACTGTGTAACACCACACAATGTGTATAACCACACAATGTGTAACACCCCACACTGCATAACACCATACAATGCATAACACCACACACTGTGTAACATCACACACTGTGTCACACCACACAATGTGTAAAACCACACAATGTGTAACACCACACATTGTGTAACACCACACACTGTGTAACACCACACACTGCATAACCCCACACAATGCATAACATCACACAATGCATAACACCACACAATGCATAACACCACACAATGCATAACACCACACATTGTATAACATCACAGATTGTGTAACACCACACTGTTTAACATCACACAATGCGTAACATCACACATTGTGTAACACCACACACTGTGTAATACCACACACTGTGCAACAGCACACAATGTGTAACAACACATTGTGTAACATTACACAATGTGTAACACTACACACTAACATCACACACTGTGTAACACACTCAATGTGTAACACCACATATTGTGTAACACCACGCATTGTGTAACACCACGCATTGTGTAACACCACGGCCCTATAACCTAGTGTGACAACAGTCTGAAAGACACACTGACATTGGAGATGGTTCACAACAGCAGACATGCCACTTGTCCCTATAGACTGGGTGAGGTGAGTACCCCCCTAGTCCATGGACCACACTGGTCCCTGTCTACAGGCTAGCAGCACCAGCTGGCAGTGCAAGGTTAGACATCTACAATTGCATTAACACTGATGCTACAATATCATGGCACATTCCAATGATGACAGTGTCCCTCAGTTTCTGTTGCTACACCAAGATTAGATCTTGATTAGTTGAGTGGTTCATGATATCATATGAACCATCCTGCCAATTAATTGTATCAGGCACAGCTGACCGTTTGCAGATGTGGCATCACTGGATCATCCCAGTGCTAAACTACACTTATTGTGAATGTAGTATTTCAGTATCGTTTGTAAAGTGATAGTTAAATTACTAGAAAACAAATACATTATTATAGAATGCCAACTAAAATTATAGAGTATGTTTGCATAATTTGATTAGTTATGGTAAAGCTTAACTATTGAGAATGAATAAAGTTATTGTTGTGCTAAATGTCAGCCTTGTAAGTCTACATATATAAGATTCTTTCAATATTATAGTTAAATGCGACTTTGTTCTTACACACTATTCATTTGGGTGGGATTCCATGGACACTTCTAGTTACTTCATTACCACACTGTATGGGCATCCTTGTAGCATAGATTACACTGGCTGTGGGTGAGATACAACATGTTGAACCGGACTTGTGGAAGTCTGTTTATGAATGATGACTATTTCTAGAGAGGACATAAGTTTTGTACAGTACAAAGACAATCATCAGAAAACTATGCGCATCTCTATTCATGATAAATACAATACACAAACACAACAACCACGTCACCCACCTCTGGATTGTTGACAATTTGTTTCCAGTCAGACTCGATCTCAAAGATCTCGTCCAGATAGACCTTCTCCCCCATAGTGAGGAGCTCCGGCATGGCAGGAAAGCCGACCATACTGTACTGGTTCAACTTCTCCATCAACTGCTCCTGTTTCTGCATCTATAACAAGGGGCGCCATGCTCACTGAACCATCATTCTATTGTGGCACCTCACATTCAGGTCACCCTCGGGACAGGATAAGAATGGCGAGGTGACTGTATTAGTGACCCGAATGGCGAGGTGACTGTATTAGTGACCCGAATGGCGAGGTGACTGTATTAGTGACCCGAATGGCGAGGTGACTGTATTAGTGACCCAAATGGTGAGGTGACTATATTGGTGACCCGAATGGCGAGGTGACTGAATAGGTGACCTGAATGGTGAGGTGATTTTATTAGTGAACCAAATGGTGAGGTGACTGTATTAGTGACCTGAATGGCAAGGTGACTGTACTAGTGACCTGAATGGCGAGGTGACTGTATAAGTGACCTGGATGGTGAGGTGACTGTATAAGTGACATGAATGGCGAGGTGACTGTATAAGTGACCTTAATGGTGAGGTGACTGTATTAGTGACCTGAATGGTGAGGTGACTGTATTAGTGACCTGAATGGTGAGGTGACTGTATAAGTTATCTGAATGGCGAGGTGACTGTACTAGTGACCCAAATGGTGAGGTGACTGTATTGGTGACCTGAATTGCAAGGTGACTGTATAAGTGACCCGAATGGCGAGGTGACTGTATAAGTGACCCGAATGGCGAGGTGACTGTATAAGTGACCCAAATGGCGAGGTGACTGTATTAGTGACCCGAATGGCAAGGTGACTGTATTAGTGACCCGAATGGTGAGGTGACTGTATTAGTGACCTGAATGGTGAGGTGACTGTATTAGTGACCCGAATGTCGAGGTAACTGTATTAGTGACCCAAATGGCGAGGTGACTGTATTAGTGACCCAAATGGTGAGGTGACTGTATTAGTGACCTGAATGGCGAGGTGAATGTATAAGTGAACTGAATGGTGAGGTGACTGTATAAGTGACCTGAATGGCGGTGACTGTATAAGTGACCTGAATGGCGAGGTGACTGTATAAGTGACCTGAATGGCGAGGTGACTGTATTAGTGACCTGAATGGCGAGGTGACTGTATAAGTGACCTGAATGGCGAGGTGACTGTATTAGTGACCTGAATGGCGAGGTGACTATATAAGTGACCTGAATGGCGAGGTGACTGTATAAGTGACCTGAATGGCGAGGTGACTGTATAAGTGACCTGAATGGCGAGGTGACTGTATAAGTGACCTGAATGGCGAGGTGACTGTATAAGTGACCTGAATGGCGAGGTGACTGTATAAGTGACCTGAATGGCGAGGTGACTGTATTAATGACCTGAATGGCGAACTGACTGTATTAGCGGAACTAATTTCCTACACTTAGCTGTTATATAAATAATCTGGGACTGTTCTAGGGTGACCTTAATTGTGATGTGGCTGTATTACAATGTTCGATTGTAGTTTATCTTTCGATTCTTATCTGAAATCTGTTTATTACCAATGTTTCAAACATAGTTGTGTTCAAATACATATTTTGCACTGTTTTCAAGTGTACAACAGTGTGGAGTTTATGCTGTGATGAAAAACTTATTAAATGTCTTAACATTTGGATGGAATTATGGCTGATCCAAGGTATAATAACTTTATTATCCGTAGTTACACATTGAAATGCCAGTAATGATACTTTCTGTCTTAACTTTCTTTATATTCTCTTATTTCTGTTATGATAACAGAGACAGAGAACATTTTCTGCAATGAGACGGGAAGAGAGCAAACCTTGAAGGAAGGAGTGAACAAGTCCTTGAACTTGCTTGCATTCTTTGTCATCTTCACTTTCTCGCTGCCCAGCATGGTATTACAGGGACTCGTCTCACTCGTGATACTCATATTGTCCTCAGGACACGACTTCCTGCCTCGCGCATTCTACAACATATAAACCACTTCACTCTTCAAGTGCTCACTGAGAATTGATTCTACAACATACATACAGCGTCACTCTTCAAATGCTCACAGAAAAATGATACAAACCATCACACCAGTCATTTATGTTGTGCCATTTACTACGAATGGCTCTGTAAAGTGCGTCAACTACAGACACTTCTGTCTCAGAATCACTCAGGCTCTAATGCTCTTACATGTGGTTTTAGCACCTGAATGTTGCAGGAACATGATAGAGCAGGTTGATGTATCTGTGTAACCGAAACATCACAAATTGATGAAACTAGACACCGCACAATTTATATGTTCAAAAGTTCACACGATATATGTATTCATGATAGCGTAGAATCAGTGTATTAGGCAGTCACTAATTCAGGCTAGATAACCATATAGCACTCTTTAACATCACCACAGCAGCAGCTTAAGAAAAAGGGAATTAATTTGGCTGCACAGCGTTCCAACATTCTGCACAAGCCTTGAGGAAATGCAAGAGGTTTGAGATAAGTCACGGTGGCGTCATGGTATGTTGAATTAGAGTTATTTGATAGCAGTAACACAGTCTCTGACCCAGTCACGGTTCAGTAAGCATCCAGACTGGGTTTACTGAAGCATGCAAATGTGTTCCATAACCTCTAATGTCATATGAGACGTATATGTAAAAAGATACTTTATGCTATCTTGATTGGCTTTGTGTATAAAGTTAGATTTAGTTCCAACTTCCTGATGTCAACTCCTTATCATGATACCCAGAAAGACTGGCACTGTCACTGTGACTGGTGTCTAATGGCTAGAGGTACTGAAACTACGTCAGTGAGGCTACCTCAAACCCTGGCCGCACAGAGAAGCCCCGGCACCAGACCATGGGGTGGGGCTCAGTTCGGGCCATTTGAAGGCGGTGGCCACCAGGGGGCAGCAGAGAGGCTCGGCGCTGCAGGACTGGTGGCTCCACTGCCAATGATCCAAATGACACATGCAGGCAGTGCTTGACATACATCGTTCACACGTCTTGATGATAATCCACACAATCCTCTCTGCACAGTTCCCGCAACTCTCAACAGTCAACAAGTTGATCGACGTGATCAGGCAAATAGAGAACCATCATTACCCAATAACTGCATCAATTACTATACACCACACCATTTATCTGTGTCTATCTTGACATCAGATTTATGTGTTTTATGGTGATAATAATTAACATAATCCAGTGTCATTTGTAGCATCGAGTCACATGATCCACGGAGTGTCAGATCTTCATTCCGCTGAGGCAGTTGCCATTTTAAGCCGACAATAAAAAGTCAATGAAACTCTACTCTGACTGGGGCTGCTCAAGTTAAACCAACACATTCCACCGAGACAACATTAAAATGTCAGTCATTCCCGTTATTATCATTTGAAGATTCATCATTTGTGGTTCATCGTCTGCATACCTTATCCAAAGTTCTGATTATCTGCATGGCTTATCCATACAGTTCTGATGATATGTTGCTCATCCAAATAGTTCTGATAATGTGTGGCTCATCCATACATATCTGATCATCTGTGATTAATCCAAACAGTTCAGATCATCTGTGACTCATCCAAACAGTTCTAATCATCTGTGTTTCATCCAAACAATTCTGATCATCTGTGATGTCATGATGGTAAGCCACAGTGTTGTCACAATGGTCACTGCTACTGGACGTCCAGTGTCAGACTGACCACAGCCAGTAGACAAGTCACCTTACCGCTGACTGCAGCAACAGGTAACATCTGGACTGACTGGGATGTGTGCGCACAAATGGGTGACATGCGCACGTTCATAAAACACCTGCCTGTGACACAGCTGGTGACAGCCTCTCTGATGTCCTGCTGGGGCATACCTGGCTAGACAGTGACAGCCTTGACCACCAGACTGTGCCATTTGATATTATTCCACTACAATGACATGTGCCTGTCCAACGCCATCACTGCATACCCCAATAGACTCTTGTTTATCTGTCTTACATCAGCATTCTGTCAGCAATAGATGCCACATGTTACAGCATTCAGCCAGTAACACATGCCACATGTTACAGCATTCTGCCAGTAGCACATGCCACATGTTACAGCATTCGGCCAGTAACACATGTCACATGTTACAGCATTCGGCCAGTAACACATGTCACATGTTACAGCATTCAGCCAGTAACACATGCCACATGTTACAGCATTCGGCCAGTAGCACATGCTATATGTTACAGCATTCAGTCAGTAACACATGCTATATGTTACAGCATTCAGCCAGTAACACATGCCACATGTTACAGCATTCGGCCAGTAGCACATGCCACATGTTACAGCATTTGGCCAGTAACACATGCTATATGTTACAGCATTCAGTCAGTAACACATGCCACATGTTACAGCATTCTGCCAGTAGCACATGCCACATGTTACAGCATTTGGCCAGTAACACATGCTATATGTTACAGCATTCAGTCAGTAACACATGCCACATGTTACAGCATTCTGCCAGTAGCACATGCCACATGTTACAGCATTCGGCCAGTAACACATGTCACATGTTACAGCATTCAGCCAGTAACACATGCCACATGTTACAGCATTCGGCCAGTAACACATGCTATATGTTACAGCATTCAGTCAGTAACACATGCCTCATGTTACAGCATTCAGCCAATAACACATGCCACATGTTACAGTCTTCTGCCAGTAACACATGTAACATGTTACTGCATTTTGTCTGTAACACATGCCACATGTTGTAGCATTCTGTCGGTAACACACGCCACATTTTACACCATTCTATCAGTAACACATGCCATATGTTACAACATTCCGACAGTATCACATGCCACACATTAGAACATTCCGACAGTAAGACATGCTACATGTACAACATTCTGACAGTAACACCTGCCACACGTCATAACATTCCGACAGTAACACATGCCACACATTACAGCATTCAGCCAGTAACACATGCCTCATGTTACAGCATTCAGCCAGTAACACATGCCACATGTTACAGCCTTCTGCCAGTAACACATGTAACATGTTACTGCATTCTGTCTGTAATACATGCCACACATTACAACATTTTGTTTGTAACACATGCCACATGTTACAGCATTCTGTCTGTAACACATGTAACATGTTGCAACATTCTGTCGGTAACACACGCCACATTTTACACCATTCTATCAGTAACACATGCCACATGTTACAACATTCCGACAGTATCACATGCCACACATTAGAACATTCCGACAGTAAGACATGCTACATGTACAACATTCTGACAGTAACACCTGCCACACGTCATAACATTTCGACAGTAACACATGTCACACATTACAATATTCCTATAGTAACACATGTCACACATTACAACATTCCAACAGTAACACATGCCACATGTTACAACATTCTGCCTGTAACACATGTAACATGTTGCAGCATTCTGTCGGTAACACATGCCACATTTTACACCGTTCTATCAGTAACACATGCCACATGTTACAACATTCCGACAGTAACACTTGCCATACATTACAACATTCCAACCATAACACATGTCACATGTTACAACATTCCAACCATAACACATGTCACATGTTACAACATTCCGACATAAACATATGTCACACATTACAACATTCCGATAGTAACACATGATACACACATTTCAACGGTAACACTTGCCACACGTTACAACAACCACCATTAAGCAATAATCTCTGCCACTTAACCACACTTGAGCCACAGCCTGAAGGTTGGAACCCCATCAACAAGTGTTGTGACTTGGAAGAGCTGGCAAATAACCAGAGCCTAATGGACCGGAGCAAGACGCAGGGAAGAAGCAGGAAAAGTGAAATGTCACTGAGATGGTAGGTTTAAGTGAAGTACGGAGCAGCCAGTTGCCAGTGCTTACTTCGCGACTCCACTGAAGCCTGCAAACCTTTGGCATTTGCAGCATCAAGACGTACCTTCTCAGACAGTATGCAGGCAGTGTTTACAATATGGTTAGGCTCTTATGACCTTTGTGTGTGTGTTGGCTTATAAGTCTGGCATTCTCACTAGATGAGGAAGCATTCGGGTCATTCCACCTCCCAAACTCTTCACAGAATCTCAGCACACCCTACCCCTAGCACACCACTGGGAGAGTAAATATTATGCACATGGAAACTGTGATGTGACTGTACATCCTTCATTATTGATGACACATTTACAGTTATGTTGTAAATATGCGACTGTTCTCACTCACATTCCGAGGTGTGTCTTAGGGTGGAAAATACATCTAAGTGGTACACAGGGTGTACACATAACTCATCATAGACAAAATATTTCATGGACAAAAACTCTCAGATAAAACCCCTCACGGACACAAAAAACCCTCACAAACAAACCCCTCAAAGACAAAACCCCTCACAGACAAAAGCCGTCATGGACAAAACCCCTCATTAACAAAACCCATCAGGGACAAAACCGATCATAGACATAACCCCTATGAAAAATATATTATACAATTTGTATATTTCAAATTATTCAGTTATGACCACTAGCGATTAAGTCTATGAGGGTCTATAACCATGTGGGATTATGTCCGTGAGGGGTTGTATGTCCATGAGGGGTTATGTGTCCATGTGGGGGGTATGCCTGTGTGGGGTTGTGTGTCCATGAGGGGTTATGTGTCCGTGTGGTGTTATGTTAGTGAAGGGTTATGTGTCTGTGAGGTGTTGTGTCCATGAGGGGTTATGTGCTCATGAGGGGTTATGTGCCCATGAGGGGTTATGTGCCCATGAGGGGTTATGTGTCCATGAGAGGTTATGTGTCCATGAGGGGTTGTGTCCGTGAGGGGTTATATCTGTGAGGGGTTATGTGTCAATGAGGGGTTATGTGTCCATGAGAGGTTATGTCTGTGAGAGGTTATGTGTCCATGAGAGGTTACGTCCATGACTGTGAGGGCTTATGCCCATGAGAGGTTATGTCTGTGAGGGGTTAATATGTCTGTGAGGAGTTATGTTTGTGAGGGGTTACGACCATGAAAGGTTATGTCCATGAGGGGTTGTGTCCATGAGGGGTTGTGTCCATGAGAAGCTACGTCCATGAGGGGTAATGTCTGTGCGGGGTTATGACCATGAGAGGCTATGTCTGTGAGGGGATTTGACCATGACAGGCTATGTCTGTGAGAGGTTTTGACCATGAGAGGTTATTTCCGTGGGGGGTTTGTCTGTGAGGGACAATGTCCATGAGGGGTTTTGTCTACAGTAGGTTATGTCTGTGAGGGGTTGTGTTCTATACTTGGACACGCAAGGTGGAGACAGCTTGGGTTGTGACATGCAGCACGGAGACACACCACACATGAAACTGGGACAGACCGAGACATACAAGGACATGACATGTTGACACAACATTTTGTAAGATTCTGCTGCATATCTTTTGAAAACCTTCTGTTGCACTGTAGCCTTGTGTTGTGTTGTGCTGTGTTGTGCTGTGTTGTGCTGTGTTGTGCTGTGTTGTGCTGTGTTGTGTTGTGCTGTGTTGTGCTGTGTTGTGCTGTACTGTGTTGTGCTATGCTATGCTGTGTTGTGCTGTGCTATGCTGTGTTGTGTTGTGCTGTGCTGTGTTGTGTTGTGCTGTGTTGTGCTGTGCTGTGTTTTGCTATGCTGTGTTGTGCTGCGCTGTGTTGCGTTGTGCTGTGTTGTGCTGTGTTGTGCTGTGTTGTGATGTGTTGTGCTGTGTTGTGCTGTGTTGTGCTGTGTTGTGCTGTGTTGTGCTATGCTGTGTTGTGTTGTGCTGTGCTGTGTTGTGTTGTGCTGTGCTGTGTTGTGCTATGCTGTGTTGCGCTGCGCTATGTTGCGTTGCGCTGTGTTGTGCTGTGCTGTGTTGTGCTGTGTTGTGCTGTGCTGTGTTGTGCTGTGTTGTGGTGCATCACGTTGCAGTGTTATAATAATCTAGCCCACTGAACTCAGCTGGACCTAGTGCGATCACTGCTATAGTACTGACCATGACCCTAGAGTCAGGGGGACACTAAGCCCTGGCTGTGTCCACTCAGTGTGGTCACTACTCTCCCCAATAGAAACCTTTGTGTGGCCTCACCAAGGCTCATGATAACGAACTCTAATCACCTGTAGTCAACAGGCCAATGCCACTCGCTGCTGACATCAGTATTACAGCCTTCCGCTTTTCAGGTAACATCCTAGAGATAGTTGTCATGGAAACTAAGATGACAACAACACACCGATATACCTGTGTTGGTTAGGGTGGCACATAACAACAGGAACTCAAGATGTTATAACACACGAGATGTGACATAGTTACCATGGTGTTTGTTGACTTTTGCATGTCACAATCATGTATCCCTGCTGTCACCCCTCCCTTCCTCTGTCTGTGAAGTCCACTCTGTTACCAAGAGTTGGTGGGTCTACCTGTGTAAGTGTCCATTGCAGGTGACGGCTGTCATCATTGACCCTTGTACTCCACCAGTAGTTGAGTCGATACAACTGTTGTGAGGTGTCACATGTGTGTCACACGCACAGGCCACAGCCTATATACAGTCTCCACTGATAACACCAGTACACTCTCAGTGGCCAGTCAACTCCAAGGACAAGGAGACCAGCCTTGCCTTGTTACCTGGCTGCCTTGACTCTCCTTCACATGTACTGCTGTCACAATGACTTGCTGGCATTGACACAGTCCAGTCTGATCACCTTACCTTGGCCCAGTTGACATTGGATGAAATTACTATGACACGACTAGGCACAGATGACAGGATCATGAGAGCCATGTAATGACAACTGTGTTTTGTGACAAGCCACGCAGAATGACGTCAGAGCGAGAGCGGCGTGACATCTGGGAATGATCACAGCAGGCATTGTGTCTGTGTAACTGTCACATGGCACTCATAATGGCAGTGAGGCCTGCCTGCCCCCAGACACCCTCACACTTTATAGCATCCAGCAGTCTACTAGCAACGTGTCATGGTGACAGGTAAAACTTGCTCACTCCCTGTTGGAGCAAGATACTGTCTGTGCAGCCACAGTCAATGGCAGCTCTAACATTTGAGGCATTCCAAGTCTGGGGGGGTGTCACTCCCAACAAATGTGGCACGGTTGGGAAACTTGTGAGTAAATGTAACAAAAGGCAGATAAATGTGTCTTCAGTTGGTGTCAAGTTGTGCTTGACACTGCCTAACAGTACACGGTGGACATTGGTGGACATTGTTTAATTAGGACAAATGTTTATTTATTATATATCAGTCAACATAAACATTCAGCTTATTTTTGTTTAATTGTGAGTTAATATATTGCAAAAAACAACTGTGAACATTTGCTACAATCCTAGCAGGTGGGTACTATTTCATATCCCATCATGACATGTGGGAGTGACAGTCCTGGCGAGAGATATTTCATATTCTATCACTAGATGTGGGAGTGACAGCCCCAGTGAGAGTTATTTCATATTCCATCATGAGATGTTGGAGTGACAGCCCCAGTGAGTTATTTCATATTCCATAATGAGATGGAAGTGACAGCCCTGGTGAGAGTTATTTCATATTCCATTGTTAGATGTGGGAGTGACCGCCCTGGTGAGTTATTTCATATTCCATAATGAGATGGAAGTGACAGCCCTGGTGAAAGCTATTTTACATAATAATCATTATTAGATGTAGGAGAGACAGCCCTGTTACAATGTTATCTTGGGTGCTTTTAGGATGTGATGGGAGTGACAGCCCTGGAGACAGACACTTCCAACAGAGCCCTGTCAGTCAGCCAACCTTTAAGTGATTACCATGCGGCAATAGTCAGGACACAAAAAACTTACACACGCCTAAAACGATGATCGATCTCCACACACAAAAAAACAACAGCATCTGTTTGAACATCATTGTATAATGTTATGTTAATAATTTGAGCAGTATTCTCCTGTTATCTTGGTAATTGGATCAGTCTTAATTAACAGTATTTAAATAAGTAATATAACAAATTTCTTCAGGAATAATAAAGTAATCACATTATGTATAAAAAATATAGCTGATGCATTCAAAGAGTGCAAAATATGCATGCATGTACACTGTGTGTACATGGGTAGCATCAAAAATAGATAAGCGAGCGAAAAATGAACAACTAAAAACACGTCTAAAACATGAAATTCTACGGTCGCTAGCACCCTCACGGCTCGTCCTGTCCCGACGATCTTGGTATCATTTGAAAGGATGCACTTTTGTAATTCTAGCGACATCTAGATTTCCCGGTAACCGTTCAAAGAACACCGATAAATGGAACTACAATCATGCCGTTTTCGGTGTTCTGTACGGTTCCGAACGATGTTGGCGACGGGTTCTCAGTACACTAATCTTCCGATTGCGGCGCTGTTTTCCTCATTTGCATAGGTTCAGACATGTGCACTTCACCATTTCTTGATTTCATGTTATAAGCTCCACCCACTTTTAAACCGCGGCGAAACTGATGTGCTTTGGTCGCAGCGAAACCGATATATCTCTACGTCGGTGTGACGTCACAATAAAGTACGCCACCCAACGGGTCTAAATTCGTTGCGTTGGTTGGTTGATATTCGTGATTGTGACGTCACGCCTACTTCACGTATGTCATTTTAGCAGCCGTTTTAAAGTGGGTGGAGCTTATACCATGAGATCTGATAGTGGTGCCTCAATCGGTAGATTAGTGAACTGTGTCGATGAAACAACATGGTTCGCAGTGTCTAAGACACCGAAACGGGCCCGGTTGTAGGTCCGTTTTCAGTTAATTTTAGGAATGATTATCAGGAAACCATTTATATGTTTGAATAGCAGAACGCTTAAACTTTCAAACGACATTAATATTGTTGGGATCCGACGAACCGTAATGGTACTAGCAATCATTAAAAAGGCGTTTTTCGAACGTGTTTGACAGTTGTTCATTTTTCGCTCGCTTATCTATTTTTGGTAGCATGTACGTACGTGTGTGCATGTGTACATGCATTCCAGCCTGCCAAGATCTGTGACACATGTTTATTTAGCTCCTGAATATCTCTCCTGTTTGGTGTATCAGACAGGACTTGTAAGAACTATAGAACTATTTGTGTCAGCCGCTACTCAATCAGCCGCTACTATATGAACCACTACTTAATCAGCCGCTACTATACGAACCGCTACTCAATCAACTGCTACCATATGAACCGCTACTCAATAAGCCGCTACTATATGAACCGCTACTTAATCAGCTGCTACTATATCAGCAGCAACTTTAATATATAAAGTTTCAGTATTAAGTTAATAATTAACTTGCATATTATGTTTATAATTTAATGTATGTACTTGTAAGTAGCTTCAGATTACAGTCAATATTGGCTTAATGCAACTTATTTAATTATACACTTTAAAACTTTGTTGTTATTATTAAATTACCTTCAGGCAATTTTTCATTTTTTCCTGTCTCCTGTTGTCATTAAAAATGATAACTGATGATGAAGAAACAGTTTTAATATTATCAACTGGATCTGAAATGTTTTCATTACTGGATTGAGGAGACCTGCTAGTAGAGATAAGAGAAATGAGTGACCCAGAGAAGGCAGAGACACAGGGAGATCTACTTCACTGGCACATCTGACCCATCTAAACCACAACCTGGTACCACAAGGTGGGGACTTCTACTTGGCTTGTGCCTGTCAACACTCACAGGAAGACTGGACGCATGTCAGTGCAAAAAAACATGGTCAACACATGCACACACGCAGGCACGCATGCATGCACACACACACACACACACGCAAGCATGCACACACAGACACCAACTGAATGAACAGACAGACGGATGGACAGAAACAGACAAGACAGATGGATGGATAGGAACAGACAGACAGACAGATGGATAGAAACAGACAGACAGACGGATGGACAGACAGTCAGAACAGATAATGAACAGATGGATGGACGGATGGATAGATGGACGGACGGACGGATGGACGGACGGATGGATAAACGGACGGACGGTGATTACAAGACAGACATGATCGGACAGACACGGCTGAACTAAGGACTGAGGTGTGTATCAGCAGTGATTATAAGACAGACATGATCGGACAGACAGAGCTGAACAAAGGACTGAGGTGTGTGCCAGCAGTGATTATAAGACAGACATGATCGGACAGACAGAGCTGAACAAAGGACTGAGGTGTGTGTCAGCAGTGATTATAAGACAGACATGATCGGACAGACAGAGCTGAACAAAGGACTGAGGTGTGTGTCAGCAGTGATTACAAGACAGACATGATCGGACAGACAGGGCTGAACTAAGGACTAAGGTGTGTGTCAGCAGTGATTACAAGACAGACATGATCGTACAGACAGAGCTGAACAAAGGACTGACATGTGTGCCAGCAGTGATTACAAGACAGACATGATCGGACAGACAGGACTGAACTATAAGGACTGAGGTATGTGCCAGCAGTGATTACAAGACAGACATGAGCGGACAGACAGGACTGAACTAAGGACTGAGGTGTGTGCCAGCAGTGATTACAAGACAGACATGATCGGACAGACAGGGCTGAACTAAGGACTGAGGTGTGTGCCAGCAGTGATTACAAGACAGACATGATCGGACAGACAGGGCTGAACTATAACGACTGAGGTGTGTGCCAGCAGTGGTTACAAGACAGACATGATCGGACAGACAGGGCTGAACTAAGGACTGAGATGTGTGCCAGCAGTGATTACAAGACAGACATGATCGGACAGACAGGGCTGAACAAAGGACTGAGGTGTGTGCCAGCAGTGATTACAAGACAGACATGATCGGACAGACAGAGCTGAACAAAGGACTGAGGTGTGTGTCAGCAGTGATTACAAGACAGACATGATCGGACAGACAGAGCTGAGCAAAGGACTGAGGTGTGTGTCAGCAGTGATTACAAGACAGACATGATCGGACAGACAGAGCTGAACAAAGGACTGAGGTATGTGCCAGCAGTGATTACAAGACAGACATGATCGGACAGACAGAGCTGAACAAAGGACTGAGGTGTGTGTCAGCAGTGATTACAAGACAGACATGATCGGACAGACAGAGCTGAGCAAAGGACTGAGGTGTGTGTCAGCAGTGATTACAAGACAGACATGATCGGACAGACAGGGCTGAACTAAGGACTGAGGTGTGTGTCAGCAGTGATTACAAGACAGACATGATCGGACAGACAGAGCTGAGCAAAGGACTGAGGTGTGTGTCAGCAGTGATTACAAGACAGACATGATCGGACAGACAGGGCTGAACTAAGGACTAAGGTGTGTGTCAGCAGTGATTACAAGACAGACATGATCGGACAGACAGAGCTGAACAAAGGACTGACATGTGTGCCAGCAGTGATTACAAGACAGACATGATCGGACAGACAGGACTGAACTATAAGGACTGAGGTATGTGCCAGCAGTGATTACAAGACAGACATGAGCGGACAGACAGGACTGAACTAAGGACTGAGGTGTGTGCCAGCAGTGATTACAAGACAGACATGATCGGACAGACAGGGCTGAACTAAGGACTGAGGTGTGTGCCAGCAGTGATTACAAGACAGACATGATCGGACAGACAGGGCTGAACTAAGGACTGAGATGTGTGCCAGCAGTGATTACAAGACAGACATGATCGGACAGACAGGGCTGAATTAAGGACTGAGGTGTGTGCCAGCAGTGATTACAAAACAGACATGACCGGACAGACAGGGCTGAACTAAGGACTGAGGTGTGTGCCAGCAGTGATTACAAGACAGACATGATCGGACAGACAGGGCTGAACTATAAGGACTGAGGTGTGTGCCAGCAGTGATTACAAGACAGACATGATCGGACAGACAGGGCTGAACTAAGGACTGAGGTGTGTGCCAGCAGTGATTACAAGACAGACATGATCGGACAGACAGGGCTGAACTAAGGACTGAGGTGTGTGCCAGCAGTGATTACAAGACAGACATGATCGGACAGACAGGGCTGAACTAAGGACTGAGGTGTGTGCCAGCAGTGATTACAAGACAGACATGATCGGACAGACAGGGCTGAACTAAGGACTGAGGTGTGTGCCAGCAATGATTACATAATCACTTGTGCACCTGGAGCACTGGTGAAGTCTGAACAATGTGACAGGTCAGTAATTAGCTAGTGGACACAAGTGTCACTAATCAGCCTTGTGACAGCCAGGACACATTCCTGCAGTGCTGGAATGTTTCACCTGCATGGCTACAGTTATTACAATCAACTTATCTATCTCATTATGCACGACTGCACATATTGTACCTGTCACACCTGTACTTATACTTAATATACAGGTGTGGCTAGACTTCCTACTTGAATTAGTTGGTGTACAGTTTAAAGAATTCTTGTGAACAAACTCCTTCAAGTAAAGCCCCACATATAATACTCTTTTATATATATATATATATATACATTAATATATATATATATATAATATATGTATATAATTTATATATGTATACATATAAATGGATTACCTTCAGAATGTGTCATTGAAATAGGCTCAGCCAGTTACTGAGGTCAAGTTAACACCTGGATTAAGGTAGCATTAGTCATGGGAGATTTTACTAACAAGAGGCTTACCAAGAAAGAGCTGAATAGTAAATGAGACACCAGAGTACTCAACAAGATCTTATCCGACTTCATGTAACTAATACAGTCTACTACCAGTGAAAATGTTTCTAGAAATCTCAAAATGTAACATGTAATCTTCACATGTTTTCCTTAATATAAATTTTTTCATATACATATATATATATTTTTAGCATATTATTATTGTCAAAATGAAAAACAAGTATCGCTAGGGAAAATTGGGTCTTTTAGGAACTGTTAATGCTGGTTTTAGAAGTAAATGTTGGCACAACATTAATTCAATTTACATTCATTTAAAATGAAGGGACACATTTGTGGGTCAGCTTCACTTTTACAAATATAACATGGTTTCTCATGTAGCGGACGAACAGGTTTTACTCACAGACAGCTTTCTGTCCCTGTCCTTCTGGTTCGTACTGGTCTTGCTCTTTGCTGTCATACTGCTGTGTCTACCAGCGTGAGGGTCACTACCCTCCTTAGCTGAAACAACAAACACAGGTACTCTTTACACATAATGTCATATTAGTTCGATCACTTCACTAGTTCTGTAGTGTATTCAACTGAGCTGCCCAGACCAGTGATTATAGTTACCAGAGGCAGTGATCACTTAGACCACTGGTCACTATTGGTCAAGGGACTGTAATCTACTTCATGCTGTATTGAAACATGGGCAATTTTGTTCACCCCCCCCCCCCCCAAGATGATCCACACAAGAGAATGGCAAACTGTTGTGGAGCGACAGAGCCAATGATCTTGATGTATAAGACCCCCCCCCCCAGGAGACAGGAGCAGTGCATCAGATGATGTTACAAGACAGTGGAGTAAACGTCAGGAGCACTGCATCAGATGATGTTACAAGACAGTGGAGTAAATATCAGGAGCACTGCATCAGATGATGTTACAAGACAGTGGAGTAAATATCAGGAGCACTGCATCAGATGATGTTACAAGACAGTGGAGTAAATGTCAGGAGCACTGCATCAGATGATGTTAAAAGACAGTGGAGTAAACGTCAGGAGCACTGCATCAGATGATTTTACAAGACAGTGGAGTAAACGTCAGGAGCACTGCATCAGATGATGTTACAAGACAGTGGAGTAAACGTCAGGAGCACTGCATCAGATGATGTTACAAGACAGTGGAGTAAACATCAGGAGCACTGCATCAGATGATGTTACAAGACAGTGGAGTAAACGTCAGGAGCACTGCATCAGATGATGTTACAAGACAGTGGAGTAAACGTCAGAAGCACTGCATCAGATGTTACAAGACAGTGGAGTAGACGTCAGGAGCACATTGTCAAAGGTGGATGACCATATTATTAGTAGTAGTAGTAAGTGCCTAATTCACCCATGATCGCTCCTGGAACCACACATGAACATTGTACAAGGCAGCCCCATGGAACAGTTCCACAAATTACCTGACATATTAGGGAGACCATAATTTATTCAACCAGGGACACAAAACACTGAATTTAAATTAACCGTTGCAGGGAAATCATCTGTGAAAGCCACAAAGCTTTTGATGTCCACCACTAAGCAATGAAACCTGAGCTTTTCAACTAGGAAATAACCACTGGCCATATGTCATGGGGGGGGGGGGCATGTGAGACAGATATAGACATCCCATGTCAGGAACTGGGTCTAATCTAGACAGAGACCACTCAATAGACAAGAACTGTGTCTAATATATACTGAAGCCACACAATAGACAGGAACTACATCTAATCTCGTCTGAGACAAATATAGACTTGCTCTACACTCATCGCCATTGATTGGAGAAACAAACAAACAGCTAGTTTGAAGCAGTGGGGGCATTTCAGCCACATCTACACTCAGTGCTATCAGTCAACTACACCACGGCAATAAAACACATTCAAAACATCATAAACCTAACTGAGGTTTAACAACCATTTACAGTATAGTCAAACAACACATCACTAGTAACAACATGCGTGCTTACGTACCAGTGCCAGGCTGGGTGTATGGTCCTCACCGGTGTCTATTATCAAGTTGAGAGAACAACTACGTGCACATTAATACCTCAATATGTTGAATGTGCAGGTTCTGAGACGTTGTGCCACTGTTTATGTATCCTATCTTGTTGACATGACAGAGTACTTTGCTGTGGGCAATAGCAGGTAGTCGAACCAACACTAAAAGTCCCAATCACAACATCAGCCCAGACTGTTCATGATAGCAGTAATTAAGGCCCTCACAGCCACTAGAAACAGACCTCTGAGTTCAATGCCACAGGCTGATGACCTTGCAGGCAAACTTTAATAGGTTTATGAGATTCCTAGGTAGATGACTCAATAGTCAGTAATCCTGTCTGGCTGCTTACATGCCTATTGACAAACTCTTTCAGCGGCTGACGGCAAAACAACATTGAAAGAGTCTAAGCTGACAGTACCAAGAAGACTAGTACAGCCTGTACTGTTGGTTGAATACAAGCGATACAGTTGAAAGATGTGACAATGTAACATCGTCACAATGGCAGGGGACACAAATAAGTTACACAATCATACCAACTCAAAGGACATACTCTACCATATCACCAAACAAACATGTTGTAGCATACCAACCCAAGGAATACATAGTATCGTACTGACTTGAGGAACATGTTGTATCATACCAACCCAAGGAATACATTGTATCGTACTGAACTGGTGAACATGTTGTATCATACCAAACCAACCCAAGGAATACATTGTATCGTACTGACCTGAGGAACATGTTGTATCATACCAACCCAAGGAATATATTGTATCGTACTGACCTGGTGAACATGTTGTATCATACCAATCCAAGGAATACATAGTATCGTACTGACTTGAGGAACATGTTGTATCATACCAAACCAAGGAATACATTGTATCGTACTGAACTGGTGAACATGTTGTATCATACCAACCCAAGGAATACATTGTATCGTACTGACCTGAGGAACATGTTGTATCATACCAACCCAAGGAATATATTGTATCGTACTGACCTGGTGAACATGTTGTATCATACCAACCCAAGGAATACATTGTATCGTACTGACCTGAGGAACATGTTGTATCATACCAACCCAAGTAATACATTGTATCGTACTGACCTGAGGAACGTGTTGTATCATACCAACCCAAGGAATACATTGTATTGTACTGACCTGGTGAACATGTTGTATCATACCAACCCAAGGAATACATTGTATCGTACTGACTTGAGGAACATGTTGTATCATACCAACCCAAGGAATACATTGTATCGTACTGAACTGGTGAACATGTTGTATCATACCAACCCAAGGAATACATTGTATCGTACTGACCTGAGGAACATGTTGTATCATACCAACCCAAGGAATATATTGTATCGTACTGACCTGGTGAACATGTTGTATCATACCAACCCAAGGAATACATAGTATCGTACTGACTTGAGGAACATGTTGTATCATACCAAACCAAGGAATACATTGTATCGTACTGAACTGGTGAACATGTTGTATCATACCAACCCAAGGAATACATTGTATCGTACTGACCTGAGGAACATGTTGTATCATACCAACCCAAGGAATATATTGTATCGTACTGACCTGGTGAACATGTTGTATCATACCAACCCAAGGAATACATTGTATCGTACTGACCTGAGGAACATGTTGTATCATACCAACCCAAGGAATACATTGTATCGTACTGACCTGAGGAACGTGTTGTATCATACCAACCCAAGGAATACATTGTATTGTACTGACCTGGTGAACATGTTGTATCATACCAACCCAAGGAATACATTGTATCGTACTGACCTGGGGAACATGTTGTATCATACCAACCCAAGGAATACATTGTATCGTACTGACCTGGTGAACATGTTGTATCATACCAACCCAAGGAATACATTGTATCGCACTGACCTGAGGAACATGTTGTATCATACCAACCCAAGGAATACATTGTATCGTACTGACCTGAGGAACATGTTGTATCATACCAACCCAAGGAATACATTGTATCGTACTGACCTGAGGAACATGTTGTATCATACCAGCCCAAGGAATACATTGTATCGTACTGAACTGAGGAACGTGTTGTATCATACCAGCCCAAGGAATATATTGTATCGTACTGACCTGAGGAACATGTTGTATCATACCAGCCCAAGGAATACATTGTATCGTACTGAACTGAGGAACGTGTTGTATCATACCAGCCCAAGGAATACATTGTATCGTACTGACCTGAGGAACGTGTTGTATCATACCAACCCAACGAATACATTGTATCGTACTGACCTGAGGAACGTGTTGTATCAAACCAACCCAAGGAATACACTGTATCGTACTGACCTGAGGAACATGTTGTATCATGCCAACCTAAGGAATACATTGTATCGTACTGTCCTAAGGAACATGTTGTATCATACCAACCCAAGGAATACACTGTATCGTACTGACCTGAGGAACATGTTGTATCATGCCAACCCAAGGAATACATTGTATCATACTGACCTGAGGAACATGTTGTATCATACCAGACCAAGGAATACATTGTAGCGCACTGACCTGAGGAACATGTTGGTATCATGCCAACCCAAGGAATACATTGTATCGTACTGTCCTAAGGAACACGTTGTATCATACCAACCCAAGGAATACATTGTATCATACTGAACTAAGGAACACGTTGTATCATACCAGCCCAAGGAATACATTGTATCATACTGTCCTAAGGAACATGTTGTATCATACCAGCCCAAGGAATACATTGTATCGTACTGACCTGGTGAACATGTTGTATCATACCAGCCCAAGGAATACATTGTATCGTACTGTCCTAAGGAACACGTTGTATCATACCAGCCAAAGGAATACATTGTATCGTACTGAACTAAGGAACACGTTGTATCATACCAGCCCAAGGAATACATTGTATCGTACTGACCTGAGGAACATGTTGTATCATACCAGCCCAAGGAATACACTGTATCGTACTGACCTGAGGAACATGTTGTATCATACCAACCCAAGGAATACATTGTATCGTACTGACCTGAGGAACATGTTGTATCATACCAACCCAAGGAATATTTTGTATCGTATTGTCCTAAGGAACATGTTGTATCATACCAACCCAAGGAATACATTGTATCGTACTGAACTAAGGAACATGTTGTATCATACCAGCCCAAGGAATACATTGTATCGTACTGAACTAAGGAACATGTATCATACCAACCCAAGGAATACATTGTATCGTACTGAACTAAGGAACATGTTGTATCATACCAGCCAAAGGAATACATTGTATCCTACTGACCTGAGGAACACGTTGTATCATACCAGCCCAAGGAATACATTGTATCCTACTGACCTAAGGAACACGTTGTATCATACCAGCCCAAGGAATACATTGTATTGTACTGACCTGAGGAACATGTTGTATCATACCAGCCCAAGGAATACACTGTATCGAATTGACCTGAGGAACATGTTGTATCATACCAACCCAAGGAATACATTGTATCGTACTGACCTGAGGAACATGTTGTATCATACCAACCCAAGGAATATTTTGTATCGTATTGTCCTAAGGAACATGTTGTATCATACCAGCCCAAGGAATACATTGTATCGTACTGAACTAAGGAACATGTTGTATCATACCAACCCAAGGAATATTTTGTATCGTATTGTCCTAAGGAACATGTTGTATCATACCAACCCAAGGAATACATTGTATCGTACTGAACTAAGGAACATGTTGTATCATACCAGCCCAAGGAATACATTGCATCGTACTGAACTAAGGAACATGTATCATACCAACCCAAGGAATACATTGTATCGTACTGAACTAAGGAACATGTTGTATCATACCAGCCAAAGGAATACATTGTATCGTACTGACCTGAGGAACATGTTGTATCATACCAACCCAAGGAATACATTGTATTGTACTGACCTGGGGAACATGTTGCATCATACCAACCCAAGGAATACATTGTATCGTACTGACCTGAGGAACTTATTGTATCATACCAACCCAAGGAATACATTGTATCGTACTGACCTGAGGAACTTATTGTATCATACCAACCCAAGGAATACACTGTATCATACTGACCTGAGGATCATGTTGTATTATACCAACCCAAGGAATACACTGTATCATACTGATCTGGGGAACATTTTGTATCATACCGACACACAGGAAATATTGTATCATACCAACACAAACAACATATTATATCATATCAACACATGGAAAATATTGTAACATACCAACACGAGGAACATATTGTATCATCCCGATACATGGAAGATATTGTATCAAACCAACAGAAATTACATACTGTTTCACACGGACAGTAGCTGTCAGGCCAGTAGCTGTCAAGCCAGTAGCTTTTGGGCCAGTAGATGTCAGGCCAGTAGCTTTCATGCCAGTAGTTTTTGGGCCAGTAGCTGCCAGGCTAGTAGGTTTTGGGCCAATGGCTTTTCAGGCCAGTAATTTCTGGGCCAGTATCTTTTGAGTCAGTAGGTGTCAGTCCAGTAGTTTTCGTGCCAGTAATTAATGAGTCAGTAGACGTCAGGCAAATATATATTTGGCCGTTAACCGAAGCTGGCAAGCCAGTAGCTGTCTGGTCAGAAACTGTCAGGTCAGTAGAGGTTGGGCCAGTAGCTGTGAGGTCTGTTCCTCTATCATGTGACCTCTGTCATGTGATCAAGTGAGACAAGAACAAGCTGGACCAATGAGCACTAATTACTATGAAACAGGAAGACATGTTAGCGCCTACCTCCTCTTAGACTGAGTCGCTTGTATAGCTGTATCCTCATTCTCACCCTAACACAACACACATCCACTGACTGTCACAGCTGACCACTCTCACACCGTCTACACACTACATAACAACATGGCTTTGTTCACAAACAACACCTCTTATTGGCCAGCTCACCCCATCACTGGTACTTGTTGTGTTGATGACATCACCACCCATAGAAAGTACTAGTAACTTACCAGGTGTTGCAGTACACGACAGGTAGTACAATTCACTGTTTATTTCAGCACTGCGCAAATGTTAAAATAATTCGCCTCTGCCTCAGGCGAGCACTGGCGATTGTGAAATAGTTCCGTGTGATGGCCATCTAGGGCTAACTGTCACACTCATTTCATGTGCGGGTTTATGTAAGTTTGTCCAATGAAACGTGTCGATTAGATCACCCTGAGGAGGGTTTACAAGGACCCACGCCACTGCTGATAGTGATCTCTGCAACTGCACAGATATCAACAACCTGCAGGTTCCATACGACACCACACTCATTCTCTGAAACTACAGGTCACACACCCAACCCCACTCGTGCCTAATTTGTTTTCGTTCACATTTACTTCAACTGGAACATTTACCACAGGTGAGTAGGCTAATAACGGTGCGGTAAAGTCAAACTGCACACATGAATAGAAACAGGCACACCTGCCCAGGCATAAGTCTACCTCAGACACATTATCTATATCTTCTGCCAATGTTCTTACACGTCTTTAGATGTTTCCTGACTGCACAGAATATGCCACCAAATTCCTATTGTGACTATTGACCAAATGATAAGACATGTTTGCCTGCAATCGTTTATGAACAAAGGACCTCTCCATATACTGCAAGTAGAGGCCTGTGGACAAGGGTAATTCACGACAATGTTTCTGTCCACTGCTGAGGATATCTTCACCATGGATCATGACAGTGTTGCAGTCAGCACAGTTGATTAGACACGAATCACAACTTATAATCTAGACAAATTTCTAAGCATGTACACAAACCCACCAGAGATACACAAACCCACCAGAGATACACAAACCCACCAGAGGTACACAAACCCACCAGGGGTACACAAACCCACCAGAGGTACACAAACCCACCAGGGGTACACAAACCCACCAGGGGTACACAAACCCATCAGGGGTACACATGTTGTATCATAGCAACCCAAGGAATACATTGTATCATACTGACCTGAGGAACATGTTGTATCATAGCAACCCAAGGAATACATTGTATCATACTGACCTGAGGAACATGTTGTATCATACCAACCCAAAGAAATACACTGTATCATACTGACCTGGTGAACATGTTGTATCATACCAACCCAAGAAATACACTGTATCGTACTGACCTGGTGAACATGTTGTATCATACCAACCCAAGGAATACACTGTATCGTACTGACCTGGTGAACATGTTGTATCATACCAACCCAAGGAATACATTGTATCGTACTGACCTGAGGAACATGTTGTATCATACCAACCCAAGGAATACATTGTATCGTACTGACCTGAGGAACATGTTGTATCATACCAACCCAAGGAATACATTGTATCATACTGACCTGAGGAACATGTTGTATCATACCAACCCAAGGAATACATTGTATCGTACTGACCTGAGGAACATGTTGTATCATACCAACCCAAGGAATACATTGTATCGTACTGACCTGAGGAACATGTTGTATCATACCAACCCAAGGAATACATTGTATCGTACTGACCTGAGGAACATGTTGTATCATACCAACCCAAGGAATACATTGTATCGTACTGACCTGAGGAACGTGTTGTATCATACCAGCCCAAGGAATACATTGTATCGTACTGACCTGAGGAACGTGTTGTATCATACCAACCCAACGAATACATTGTATCGTACTGACCTGAGGAACGTGTTGTATCATACCAACCCAAGGAATACATTGTATCGTACTGACCTGAGGAACATGTTGTATCATACCAACCCAAGGAATACATTGTATCGTACTGACCTGAGGAACATGTTGTATCATACCAACCCAAGGAATACATTGTATCATACTGACCTGAGGAACATGTTGTATCATACCAACCCAAGGAATACATTGTATCGTACTGACCTGAGGAACATGTTGTATCATACCAACCCAAGGAATACATTGTATCGTACTGACCTGAGGAACATGTTGTATCATACCAACCCAAGGAATACATTGTATCGTACTGACCTGAGGAACATGTTGTATCATACCAACCCAAGGAATACATTGTATCGTACTGACCTGAGGAACATGTTGTATCATACCAGCCCAAGGAATACATTGTATCGTACTGACCTGAGGAACGTGTTGTATCATACCAACCCAACGAATACATTGTATCGTACTGACCTGAGGAACGTGTTGTATCATACCAACCCAAGGAATACACTGTATCATACTGATCTGAGGAACATGGTGTATCATGCCAACCCAAGGAATACATTGTATCATACTGACCTGAGGAACATGTTGTATCATACCAACCCAAGGAATACACTGTATCGTACTGACCTGAGAAACATGTTGTATCATACCACAAACCAACCAGGGGTACACAAACCCACCAGGGGTACACAAACCCATCAGGGGTACACAAACCCACCAGGGGTACACAAACCCACAAGAGGTACACAAACCTACCAGGGGTACACAAACCCACCAGAGGAACACAAACTCACCAGGGTACATTTAAAAGACCCGTGTCAAAGGATCTGGGTAGACAACGTTGTAAGGAAGAGGAAAACAATATCACAGGCACAATAAAAGAAAGTTATCTGCAAAAGTATCGCTCGTGCTGAGGCCAATGACGACGTCATGCAGCAACAGAAGCGTCCACATTATGACTCAGTAATATCTGCAGAGGAAAGAGGCAATGTGTCGTAAGACTGGCAAGTACTTTGCATGAATATACGCTGCCAATACGGGGAGATTCTGATAACGTGAACTGATACGTCATAGCCACTATTTGTTTAAAACACTTTCGTCAAACAGATTACTAAACGATTACAAAATGGGTACCACTGGTCTCCGTCACTGGTGAACCCAAGCTGATGCAGCCAACCTGTAGTCAATTAAAGGCGACAGGACAGCGAATCAGGAGAAATACTTACACTTCAAATAATCAAACTAATCAATGGTGACAATGTGTTAGCAAAAATGAAAAAAGCACTCTACCCCCATAAACTTGCGAACAAAATCTACTCACTGACAACAAACATTGAGAACCTCACTAAACAACTAAACGCTAAAGACGCACGCATCGCCGAGCTTGAAGATAAAATGCGAGTGCTAGAGGACAGCAGGAACTCCCTGGAGCAATATACCCATCAGCCAAATTTGCGTATACATAGGATCCCTGAGACCGGCGATGGCGAAAACACCGACGCCATTGTTATGGCAGTGATCAATGACGAGATGGGTGTCACCCCTCCAATCGGCCTCAATGATGAGATGGGTGTCACCCCTCCAATCGGCCTACATGATGAGATGGGTGTCACCCCTCCAATCGGCCTCAATGACGAGATGGGTGTCACCCCTCCAATCGGCCTCAATGATGAGATGGGTGTCACCCCTCCAATCGGCCTCAATGACGAGATGGGTGTCACCCCTCCAATCGGCCTCAATGACGAGATGGGTGTCACCCCTCCAATCGGCCTCAATGACGAGATGGGTGTCACCCCTCCAATCGGCCTCAATGACGAGATGGATGTCACCCCTTCAATCGGCCTCAATGACGAGATGTGACGCAAACAGAAGGACAGCCGTGCTGTCATTGTGCGATCTCAAACTGAACGAATCCAGGATAAGATCTACCGAGCCTGGCTTAAACTGAAACAACACAACATGCAGCAACGAAATGCGCCAATCTTCATCAACAAAGACTTGTCCGCGCGGCGGGCAAAACTACCGTTTGAGACCAGAAAACTAAAGAAAATGAAGTAGCTGGCCAACTGCGGGATATTCAGTGGGAGAATCATGGTGAAGAACTTATCACACAAAATAAACTAAATAAAAACCACGGACAACCTTCTCCAATATTAAGACATTATCGAATGTTGGGAAACGCAATATATAATAACTAACCAGTGTTTTTTTCTAATTGTAAAAACATAAAAACCAAATATTTAAGACTACTTGTGTGTCTAGTCAAAAACCAGTCTGAATTTATTAAACTTTCAAAATTTGTCTGAATTCATTAAACTGCTTACAATCTTAACAATTTGCTGTACAATTCGTTATTAACACGGATACTGTGACATTTCTACAGGTGTCTCTGTACTACGAGGGCTGCTGCAGAGCATCAAGGCTGAGAACTAATGATGCCTTCAAGTGTGTTGCATTACCCAACAGTAGCTCACACTGACCTATTGTTTCAGGTACGTTCAAATAAACATTATTGGCAAAATGTCATATGAAGTACGTAACGACAATTTATCTTGAAGAAAAAAGCATGGTTCTCATACAGAGTGAAATAATGAGGATGACCTTTCAGTATCCCCACTGCAGTGGGCAACAACTGGCGCAGTATTGGAAGGTCTACCCTCCAGTCACTGTGTGTCTGAGTGCACCGCACAAACAACACTACACCTGTATCACCCTCTGTGCCACCCTCACAATATCATACCAAGCCTTAAGATATCACCATGATGGCTGTGTCACCCTTGCAATATCATACAAATTACAAACCTTCAAGACATTATCGCCCTGATGGCTGCAGCACCCTCCAATATCACATGAATGCTCAATATACTACCCTTGTGGCTGTGACACCCAACCCTCACAATATACTACCCTTATGGCTATGGCACCCCACCATCACAATATACTACCCTTATGGCTGTGACACCCCACCTTCACAATATACTACCCTTATGGCTGTGACACCCAACCCTCACAATATATTACCCTTATGGCTATGGCACCCCACCATCACAATATACTACCCTTATGGCTATGGCACCCCACCATCACAATATACTACCTTTACGGCTGTGGCATCCCACCATCACAATATACTACCCTTATGGCTGTGACATCCCACCTTCACAATATACTATCCTTATGGCTGTGACACCCCACCATCACAATATACTACCCTTATGGCTGTGACACCCCACCCTCACAATATATTACCCTTATGGCTATGGCACCCACCATCACAGTATACTACCCTTATGGCTGTGACATCCCCCCTTCACAATATACTACCCTTATGGCTGTGACACCAACCCTCACTATATACTACCCTTATGGCTATGACACCCCACCATCACAATATACTACCCTTATGGCTGTGGCATCCCACCATCAAAATATACTAACTTTATGGCTGTAACACCCCACCCTCACAATATACTACCCTTATGATTATGGCATCCCGCCTTCACAATATACTAGGTTTATGGCTATGCCACCCCACCATCAAAATATATTACCCTCATGGCTGTGGCAACCCACCATCACAATATACTACCCTTATGGCTGTGACACCCCACCATCAAAATATACTAACTTTATGGCTGTGACACCCCACCCTCACAATATACTACCCTTATGATTATGGCATCCCGCCTTCACAATATACTAGGTTTATGGCTATGCCACCCCACCATCAAAATATATTACCCTCATGGCTGTGGCAACCCACCATCACAATATACTACCCTTATGGCTGTGACACCCCACCCTCACAATATCATCTGAACCCTCAAGATAATAAACCCTGCTGCAAGCTCACTTTGGTGGCAAAAAGTACAGCCTCAGAGTATGAATTATTATGCTTCTGTCCACTGCGACATTGTTGACGTGATCACCAAGTGGGGGGTGTCAGTGACGGGAATGGCCTATGATGCCCAGGGTTTAAGAGCCCATAGATTGCCCAATAAATACACAGGTAGTATAAAGTGTCAACGAAACATGTCAACTATTTGTCATTGAACACTTGCTGCTGAAAGACAACACCTGTTGGATACAACAGTACAGGTGATCCCATTCTATAGTGTACAACACGAGTGATCCCATTCTAGTGTACAACACAAGTGATCCCATTCTATAGTGTACAACACGAGTGATCCCAATCTATAGTGTACAACACGAGTGATCCCATTCTATAGTGAACAAAGCGAGTGATCCCATTCTATAGTGTACAACGCGAGTGATCCCATTCTATAGTGTACAACGCGAGTGATCCCATTCTATAGTGTACAACGCGAGTGATCCCATTCTATAGTGTACAGCACGAGTGATCCCATTCTATAGTGTACAACAGGAGTGATCCCATTCTATAGTGAACAACGCGAGTGATCCCATTCTATAGTGTACTACACGAGTGATACCATTCTATAGTGTACAACACGAGTGATCCCATTATATAGTGTACAATACGAATGATCCTATTCTATAGTGTACAACACGAGTGATCCCATTCTATAGTGAACAACACGAGTGATCCCATTCTATAATGAACAACGCAAGTGATCCCATTCTATAGTGTACAACGTGAGTGATCCCATTCTAGTGTACAACGCGAGTGATCTCATTCTATAGTGTACAACGCGAGTGATCCCAATCTATAGTGTACAACACGAGTGATCCCATTCTATAGTGAACAATGCGAGTGATACCATTCTATAGTGTACAACTCGAGTGATCCCATTATATAATGTACAACACGAGTGATCCCATTCTATGGTGTACAACACAAGTGATCCCATTCTAGAGTGTACAACATGAGTGATCCCATTCTATAGTGTACAACATGAGTGATCCCATTCTATAGCGTACAACAAGCGTTATCCCATTCTAGAGTGTACAACACGAGTGATCCCATTCTATAGTGTACAACACAAGTGATCCCATTATATAGTGTACAACACGAGTGATCCCATTCTAGAGTGTACACCATAAGTAATCCCATTCAATTGTGTACATCACAAGTGATCCCATTCAACAGAGTATACTACAAGTGATCCCATTTTATAGTGTACAGCACGAGTGATCCCATTCTAGAGTGTACACCACAAATGATCCCGTTCAACAGAGTACACCATGAGTGATCCTATTCTATAGTGTACACCACAAGTGATCCCATTCAACAGAGTACACCACACGTGATCTCATTCTATAGTGTATAACTTGAGAGATCCCATTCAATACCGTATAACATCAATTATCCCATTCAATAGTGTATATATTATGAGTGATCCACTTCGATGTTGAACACACAAGAGATCTGATTCAATGGTTGTACAACAAGGGCGACTCCTTTTTATTGGGTACAAAAAGGACACAAAATCAATGATCCCATTCAATAGTGTACATCATAAATGATCCCATTTTATAGTGTACAATAGATGTGATCTTTTTATCATGTACACCACAAGAGATCCCATTCTGCTATGTACAACAGAGGTGATCCCTTTTGATAGTGTACACCACAAATGATCCCATTCTAGTGTATAACATGGGTAATCCCACTCAATAATGTATACCACAAGTGATCTGATTTAGTAGTGTACACCACGAGAGATCCCATTAAGGAGTATACTACAGATGTGACTTCCTTCTACAGAGTATAACAAGATTCATTTCTCTTGGTACCAGTAGGGGTAAACTCGCATTTATACACCCTATAATAGGGGAAAACACACTTCTACAGCTTACAGTGGGGTAAAAGCACCAATAAAGTCTACAGTAGGTGTAAACTCACTTATAAAGCCTACAGTACGGGTAAACTCACTTATAAAGCCTACAGTAGGTGTAAACTCACTTATAAAGCCTACAGTACGGGTAAACTCACGTATAAAGCCTACAGTAGGTGTAAACTCACTTATAAAGCCTACAGTATGGGTAAACTCACTTATAAAGCCTACAGTAGGTGTAATCTCACTTATAAAGCCTACAGTACGGGTAAACTCACTTATAAAGCCTACAGTATGGGTAAACTCACTTGTAAAGCCTACAGTACGGGTAAACTCACTAATAAAGCCTACAGTAGGTGTAAACTCACTTATAAAGCCTACAGTAAGGGTAAACTCACTTATAAAGCCTACAGTATGGGTAAACTCACTTATAAAGCCTACAGTATGGGTAAACTCACTTATAATGCCTACAGTACGGGTAAACTCACTTATAAACCCTACAGTAGGTGTAAACTCACTTATAAAGCCTACATTAGGTGTAAATTCACTTATAAAGCTTACAGTACGGGTAAACTCACTTATATAGCATACAATAAACTGGCCTCTAATAACGAGAAAGTAGACAATGTTACAATAAATGTGAAACTATCAGGTTTGCAAACTGCTGCTGGCACACACTGAGGTAATTGCAACTAAGAAGTCACAAAATCAATTGCCCATCTGTGATGTTGGCATGCCTACAGCCCTGATTAGTGCCTTACTCACAGACTGACAACTCAAACATGCAGTGTCTCCATAAACCACAAGCCGCAAGACACACGCTCACTCTACGCTTATCACATTACAATGTTAACTTCAACTATTTCTAATTACAATTAATTCTAAATACGCTCAACAGATGCTACTTTTGATTTATTTTATAAACAATCTAATCGTGTCTATAGACATTGTATATGTTGTTGTATGATTTGATGTATCGCTGTGGTTGGCTGTCTATATACAAATACTTGTAGTTTGTGGTGAAGCTTTCAAGCCACAATACTACAACTACCGTAATGACTGAACATGTTCAGACACAGCATGTTTATGCCTTTACGGACATATGATTACACCTTTACAGACACGTTTCCATCTTTACAGACACCCTACAAATCTACAAATTCTTTTTTCTGTACTGTATATTTTTGGACAGAATTATTTTTTGTCTGAATATCAGACTATCCGTCTATAATGACTACATATTTGAACACGGTATGTTTTTGGACACAACAAATATATTTTGTTTTTGTACCGTATCCTTTCATGTTGTTTCAGACAGCTGAGAATTGATTTATTTTTAGGTGGCCAAATAATACAGTCAGTACAGGAACATTGTTTTATTCTTTCTCTTGGAATTATTTCATGAAATCATAAACAACTGTGTGAACTAATTACACTGTTTATGTGGAGTTCTGTGGTAATTATGAGTAGATTTCGTATTATGTCAATCGTACTGGAAATAAGAAACAATAGGAAAATGACAGAAACAGTACAGCCATTACTTCAGTACTAATCAACAAATAATTAATTCAGAAATTAAAGCAAATCCTGTTTCGCTGTCATCACCATTTGCAATGAATGCCTTAAATGGGCTAAAAAGGGTTGACTCCTGTCTAGGGGGCACTGTCAGTTGTGGGGTGTTATAAATGGCCCTGGCAATTAGCCACATGACAGGGTGTAGATAAGGTTAACATATAAACCAATACAAACAGGCAATTGAGGAACACTGTTTTAAACTGTATGACGCTTGACACACAGAATGACATATCTCCACATGCCTAGCTTATGTTACTGATTGTATTCTACTGACATATTAACTATGTCAAACATGTACAGTTTGGCAGTTGTAAGAACGTGCAACCTCTGTCAAAGTTCAACATCTATTTTATTCATGCCCAACTTTCTCACAAACGCTGCTGCTTGACT